>VOMN01010044.1:0-12785 GCA_014899125.1 Orchestia grillus
ATATTTGAAATACATGCATATTCATAGGAGATATAAGCTTCAAAAAAAGGGTTACATTTTTTGTAACACTGTATTGACCTATGTGAATTTTTCAGTAAGAAATAAAGATGTATGCTGGAGTTCTGGTGATGTCCCGCAATATCGACTATTGGCTCACGACTGTCGACTCTAATTTCATTGATAACATTGCGATGTGTGTGCAGGTGGGTCTGGGCCAAACTCTGTGTGTAGGCATCGGGGGAGATCCCTTCAACGGCACCAACTTCATCGACTGCCTCGAGACCTTCCTCAGGGTGAGTGGAGGAGTCAAGTGGCTGTGAAGGTCAAATCTTTCATGAAGCGTTCTCAAGAATTGAGATGATATCTGTACGATATTGGATGAATTGTGTTATGTATCCCGAAGGAGAGCGAAGTGTAGATAGTGTTCTCACAGAATGAGATGAATATGCGAGATTGGATGAGAAATTTATAAGTAAGTACGGAGCCAGGGATTTCTGTATATCAGAGCTAGAGATGTGGAATAACTTTCGAATGCGAGTGAAGTTTAGTTGTAATTTTGCTATTAAAATGAGGGAGGAGTGTGTACGCGTATGTTTTTTCAGTGTGTTCTAGGTCTACGGCGTTTTGAATCTGTTTTTTTGTGAATGCGTCATTCTTGGGCCCCATGATTCGTTGACGTGCCTCTTGAGAGTTGAGGTGTTCTGGAAACATCGATGCGGTACATCCATTCCATGTTCGTCTCTTATTACGTCACATGGATATTACACTCGAGCCGCATGCTGTAATTTTGACAACACGGTACAGATCTGGCGTAAATGAGGGCAACTATCAGGACTTTTCCTTCCAGGACCCCAAAACGAAAGGCATCATCCTGATCGGCGAGATTGGTGGCGGTGCCGAGGAGGCCGCTGCGGAGTACCTGCGGGAGCACAACTCAGGCGTGAACGCCAAGCCCGTGGTGTCCTTTATTGCTGGGATCACCGCGCCCCCCGGCAGAAGGATGGGGCACGCCGGGGCCATCATCTCGGGCGGCAAGGGAGGAGCTGAAGATAAAATTAAGGCTCTCGAAAACGTAAGTTGTCACTCAGGAGGCCAAGGGAGGAGCTGAAGATAAAATTATGGCTCTTGTAATTTAGCTGAGCGTCAAAGCGTACCTCCAAAATCCACTTTCTGGTGAAATTAAAAGCTCCATCAAATTTGTATGGATTATGAATTCTTAACGTTTTGTCGGGCATCAACTCAACGGTAAAGTCATACGACCACTAGTTCACTGTCGCCCCTTGTAACGAGAAAAAATTTATATCTGTGAACTAGTAGTACAAGACCAGTTCTAAATACTAGTCTCTGGTCTAGTCATAACGCTCGAGGCATCTCCATCTGTTTTTGGTTTCACTTTAGATTTGAATACACATTAACTTTTATGATAAAATACTGAGTAGATTTAGTTCCTGTTTCGCCATTGAACTTCGTCCTCATCTCTGATGTAAAAATCTTAAAAACAATTATTTGGTTGTGCAGGCTGGTGTGCTGGTGTCGAGGAGCCCTGCGCAGATGGGCACCTTGCTGCTGCAGGAGATGAAGAACAGAGGCCTCGCGTAAACTGGCTCTTCTCTTTTTCTCCGTTACAGCAGCGGATGCAGCTCCCCAGTACTCCAGTGCCAGACTCTGGTGTACCGGGGTGATGCGTCTAAACTGACGTCTCGTGACAGGAGGGCTATTGCAAATATTGCAATAGCTCAAAGTTGACTACTCTGTGGGGAAGGAGCGAGAAAAACTGCAATCGGTCAACTCGTCGTATGGGTTGCTGCAAATGCAACTTTAAAGTTGGCCATCCGTTTGGTGGGAGGGAGAAAACTGAACGCTCTTTAAATCTTTGGGTAGAGGTTAGGTTTGCTCTGCATCGGTTGTTATCAAGTTACAGACAAGTACGGGGGCAGGTGTCCCCCTATTTATTATTGCAACTTTAGAGGAATTTTTTTATTCAATGTTGAATGATAAAGAAGAGATACCTAGATCTGGGGGATGGTCTTGAGATGATTTATTCTACATGTGCCACGTCTTCTTGTGGGCTAAGCTTCAAATGTATGAGAGACTCGTGCTGTTCCCTTTTTTTTATATCTTCAGTTATGTATAATTTAAACGGTTCGAGGGAAGTCCAGAATATAAATAGCTTCAATAAACATATTTTTTTATTACGAATTATTGAAAGTATCCGTTACATGCTCTTACTGTTAATGCTTCTTGAAATTTTGGCTTGTTTGCTTTCGATGACTTTCTCATGACTGATTTGTGAAGGATCTGGAGTTATTTTACTATGGGGCTTACAATCAGTTATGCGTACCTATTCAAATCAGAGCTCGATTATCCTAGGTGTGAAGATGTTATTTATTCTATGATGTAATCGATGTTCAATACAATTTTTTATAATTACATTGTGTAGGCTGTCATCTCTTTTTCTATGTTAAACATTTTTTTTGAATCCCTATGAGATGTAAATAATGAAGGGAAAACGATCACTCCTACGTCTGGCTGCTCTGTACAGGCCGCACGGTCGCTGGTGTGCGCTTCATAATAAAAACCTTGTCCTTTGGCCGCGTTTTAATGCGGTGACCTGCGCTCAGCACGTCGCTGCTCCCTTCAGCGATAGATCGAGGGATATTTCTGTTTTTTAGGCGCGAGGAACTCCCTCAGAATGGGGAGTTTCCTTCATCAAAGTCCTATGATGCAAAGAGAAACGAAATGTTTCTCCAATCAATTTGAGATACAAACAACTTGGGTTGGATTTTAAATGCCGTGCAATTTCTGACCTGACACTTGACTGGAGAGCAGAATGTTGAGTTTGAACTCTATTTTTTGACTAGGGGAGCGTTTCATGACGATTTTAAAAACAACTTGGTGCACACCTTGAATCAATCCTGAGACCACATTAGAAGGCTAGTGACTTTGTCACAGAGGCGCTACGTTCAAGCAACGCGCTACTCTGTCCAATGTTTCACCGGCACGTCCTTAATTATCACGAGACAACCTTCGTTGCTGCGCTTTCCGCTCAGGACATCGAAACTGAAATTTGAAGTGTGCCGGCAGTCCTATGTCATACATGTACTTGATATCTGGTTTACATTGTGTTCAAAAGTTTTTGACGGATGTGTTGTAGACATCAACACAGCTTTGTGGAATTTCAAACGCAAATCAAATCGTGCATAAAACATTTAACATACAATGAAAGTAGTGCTATCTGTTCTCTTAACACGTTGACTCCGATTCTCCACACAGGCAAAATTACATGCCGACAAATATCCCTACTGTGAATTTAAAATGAAGGATTTTGGTTTCACAAATTTGGTTACTTCATTAATTTTCTTTCTAATCAGAACTAGCTTATTCGATTGATGAACACAAATTTGAAGAAAACTCGAAAATTTGTATTTATACATGATAGTGTTTTGGTTACATTAGGTTAGGTTAGATGATCGCGTGTACCATATATGACCCACTTCGGAGTCAACGTGTTTAACTATGTGCTCCCTAAGGTTCTTCTGTTCCTTAATCGTTTTATTATCCTATGATAAAAATACAGGCTTATGTGATGTGGCTCTATTACTATGCTAGATTATTTATATATATTTAGTAACCCCAATAATAATATATCGCAAAAAAAACAGAAGTTAAAATTATTTTAGAGTAAATGTTTACCTCTAGATCGCGGCTCCTAAGATAATTCGAGAATCTTCACGCGTGGAGGACGTGGTGCTGAATTATTAGAACAAAATCGCAAGGTGAGCAAAGTTGATTTTCTATAATGTGTTGAAATAGCACAAACTAGTAATTGTGTCAAATCTCGAATTATTGTGTTAGTTTTTTATCGAATAAGTTTCACAGAAAAACTCCAATCACAAAATTACGAAATGCTTTTTTTTTCTTTATTTTACGTCGTACGTGCTCGATTCATTGGTAGTTCCTACCGATAGACACTATTTTGAAAAATTTTAAGCGAATTAAAATAATTTTAGTCTACTTTGATTTATGTCGACGAAGGAGTGAAGCAGCTTTGACACTTTCGAAAAAGCTGCAAATTGAAGGATAATTTACGTAGTTAAGATATCTCAGTCATTTTTTAAGCTGTTCCAATCCTCACCTCCACTTCTAATTTACACGGGCAAATGATCTGACTTCTTGATTCGTATTTTGTCATCTATTGATAATTCTACTGTATAATAATAGCCTAGCGCTGCTTGCTTGGTTTGTTTGTCCGTCTCTCTGTTACGCTCTCCAGGATTTAGATAGAAAATTCGCGGTCCGTATTATTAGTTGATCAACGAGACTGTCAGAGAAGGCAGTCGGTATCAGTGATACCGCAAATCGCAATATTCCATGTCAGAGTTACCCCAAATCAGAGGGCATTTCAAGAAATTAACATCATTTGTCCCGCCATTTGACGAGGCACGTCTGCTAGTTAAATATAAAAGACTCATCCAAGCTAGGAAGTACCTAACCTATTTTGAAAATTTTGAAGCCGTCTGTATAAAGTCTTGGCCGCTGTTGACGTTTTCTACATGTATATATATCGCAGGTGCCGCTTAAACTTAGCGCGAGAGAAACAACTCAGGAACTAAATATAGACGCGCAGCTAAATGGACCCTGTTTTCGAAGGATGTGTATTATAGCTCCTTCACTTGGAATGTGTAAAAACGTATGTGCGGAGTGTTGAGGTTCCTTCTAACTGAAGCTTGAAACTGAAGAACTAGAATGTGAAGAAGTCAGTGGTCGGTCGGTTGACTACGACTCAGCGAGCGGCACTAAAGTTGGGCTAATGTAAGTATTACTACCTGCATACGATAAATAAATTCCTCTTGTGCGTCAGGTTTATCGTTATTGTGATGAGCTGAGTGAATTTATAATGGCTGTGAATTAACCTCGTGCCAGTGACGTGCCCTTTTGTGTTGGCTGCAGCAGCCATTGCAACACGGCTCCAGAGTTACGATTACAAGAAGACCCTCAGAGCGCCCTTAATTGATTTCTTCCAGTGAGACATGCTTTTTTATTCAGCTATGGCGTGTTTGAAGTAAAAAATAAAGATGAATAATTATTATTATACCGGTTCTTTTTGCGTCATATTCCTGATGAAATGATGCAAGTGAATGGAAACTCGTCAAAGTAATGCTGAATTAGCGTAACAGTTTAATTTCTGCGTGGCTGGAGTCGCATCAAATCCTTAGATGGTCAGAAACTCTCCGTACTCCCAATTTAAAGAGGAAATGTTGGATTGCTGTTGCAATTCCCATTGATTTAGTTCGTGTACAAACGTGTAGTGTAGTCGAAGGTGTTGGTAGCTTTACCTCCTGGAAAGAATCTTTGCCAAGCAGCACCGGGGTAGGTTGGATGTGCATCTCGGTATAAAAAAAGGAAAGAAACTCTATTCCTACACAGTCAACGTAAAGCTTAAAAGATTGGTTTTCAAATCCCTTATTGATACTGGGAGAACGCGTGAGTGCAGGGAAGAATGCGCGTCCTTTCTTCCTCAAGGGGAGCACTTCGACACTTTATGGAAGTTTCAACATCATTTCTACATTTAATTTTAAGGTTGTGGTCTCAATGTTAGAAACCCCGATATTTAACAAGCGTTGTGTGACCTATTTTAGAGTAAACCATTTAAAGTTTCTAGGGAATATTTTGTGGTTGGTGAGTTCGTTGCTAAGAACTGTTGAAGATGTCGCTGTGGGCGAATACTTGTGTTGCCATCACTTAATGAATTAGAGCTAATCGAACGCTCAGGAGTGATGGATAGGTGTTCTCTCAGTCAAGGTACGTATTATTATTATTATTATTATTATTTATTATTATTATTATTATTATTGTTGTTATAAATTAAAGAGCATGGTAAAATCGGGGTTTTTGTCAGTAAGACAATTATTTCCCAATTAAATTGTGAAAGCCGCGTTGAAACTTCTAATACTTCAATAGTGATTAGAAAGACTACGACCTTGAAATTGCGTGTGGAAGTCGCATTCAACCTCTAATTGAGATTTTTAATTCTGTCCTGAGCACAAAAACTTAAACATCAACCTAAAAAATCTTGTGATTTTTGTGAATACCTCTTGAAAAAAATAAAAATAAAAAAAAATAACGCTGCAAAGATGGCCAAGTGCAACCCTGATTCTTCTATACAGAAGATGAAACAAAGTTGAACCTGTTACGAATTCTGCAGAATGAGATATCTCTTGCTTAAATTAGAGTTGTCGAGTGACTGAACTTCTACAAATTTGTGTGTTTCCGAAGCTGATATTAAGGGTTAACAATTGCGCTGTAGAAACTTGTGCTGTTAAAGAGGAAAATTTGTGCTGTACACCCATGGAGTGCGGGGCGGATGTAGCTTTGGCGGGCGGCTCCTCAGAGGGCATGGGATAGGCCGTAGGGTTAGGGTAGGTAGGTTTGTCTATCGTACGTTATGAGGGAGGATGTCCCCTGGGGACACGGTTAGGTTACTTCAGCTATAAACAGGCCTTTAGGAATTTTATCTCTCGTGACCAATTTTCACACCATCTTCAGTTTCTCTTTGTCTTTTCTTCCTCTTCCTTCTTAACGTTTTATCTCTATCCAATAGAAATCCTGTGTGGGAGCACACTTGTGTATAGATTCTACGCTCTTGTAACCCAGTAGGCGATTGGGTTCGGTTTGTCCATCCTATGCTATGCTAAATAATCTCTTCTCTTCAGTCGCTCGAGATCGCATTTGATGTGGCTAGGGAGCCTTGAACTAATTAATGATTATAATTTGACTGATGTCGTCCCCAGAGCGCGCCTGAGAAGCTCTTCTGTCCGTGTCGGTTGGGGCCTGCCGTCTGCTTCTGTCCGTGACCGTCGGGGCCTGCCGTCAAAACTGTGAGTTGACGTCATGCTTTTTCTACCAGTAAGACGGATGGGTCAGTACGATCACTGTATTCGTCATAATGACTAAATTGGAATACAAAAATTATTATTTCGTGATGTAACTGATGGGCTCTGACTCGATTAATGAATTAGAATTTTAATTAAATATTCTGAATTATTTAGAGTAAACTTCATGGAATCTAGTCGCAGTGTATTCGGAAATTTGGAATGGGTCGTTTTGACCCCCATACGTCCTTATGGAGTTGCGTCTCACCTGTGCACATTACAGCTGTAATTTACGAATTGTTAATGCAAGTAACCTGGTAATTAAAAGTCTGGTGCTATTTGAGACTGTTGATCAGTGGTGCAGGCTCTAAATCGTGAATTACCATCTACTGCCCCAACCCTGCACATGGAAATGCTGCAGCATTCTCTTTTCGGTGAGTGCTTATCATACAGCGCGACCACCTCAGAAAATAAAACAACTCCGTGAACTCATTCGCGAACCAGGCGGGTTTAGCTGCGGTTCCATATTTAGTCATTGTGTTGTTTCGTCCGCTAGGTTGAAGCGACACCTGAGATACGTTAACTGTAAGTCGCCAACAAGGGTGGAGACTCTGTGTATGTAGACGGCATCGAAAATTTCAGAACAGGTTAGGGACTCGGCCGCTTGGAATGGGGTAATTTCTCGTAGCAGATCAATCCTATTTTTGTGTTTGGTGCTTACACAAATGTTTGAGTGTAATAAATAACCATGAGTGAGTTAATTGTGACGGGTGCTTCATGCGTCGCATTCGTTACCAGGTGTTAAAGGTGACTTTGAGCCCGTTAGAAATTTGTTGAAGCCCAGTAAAAACTGCATTTACGGTGGTCTGAGAGTTCCAATTGGGCGTAGAGCGAATAGCGTTATTTTTTTGTGCAGAACTAGCCTCTGGTACGGATGCGAGCTTGGTGAAAACGGTATGGTTGTTTAATTGGTGTTGAGCGAGTACGGCGCGCTCTAACACTCGGGCAGTTCCTCCTTGTATCAGTCATTCTGAGGCTTTTGTCGTGTTTGTTAGGCGTTTCTTAATCTGCAAACTGATGCTTTACACTTTCGCTACGATTCTCCACACAGGTACAATTACATGCCGACAAATATCTCTGATGTGAATTTAAAAATGAAGGATTTTGGTTTCACAAATTTTGTTACTTTATTAATTTTCTTTTTAATCAGAACTAGCTTATTCGATTGATGAACACAAACTTGACGAAAACTCGAAAATTTGTATTTATACATGATAGTGCTTTGGTTACATTAGGTTATATATATGACCCACTCCGGAGGCAAAGTGTTAAATGATTGATATAAATACTTCCGAGTCAGAAGTTACACATAATTGTAGCTGCTTCGGTGCAAGTTCGACTGGGATCAGTTCACTGCTCCGGGCAGACGAGCGTTTTGCCAGGGTGAGCACGCGTCGTCCAGACGGCCTCAAATTATTCTACTCCATTTCAAGGCGTTTGGGCGCCTTAATTCCTCTCTCGGCTGCAGGAAAAAATTCCCCACAAAATGAGCGCCGGGCTACAGGAGTACAGCTGACGGGGAAACCTTTTTTCGGTGACCTTGCGCAACGTTCGCTCGTGCNGGGAGGCGATGGGGACCAGGAGTGGACGGCTCTTTTGGAACGACTTCAGTCGTACTCGGGTCCCTCAAACCTTTGCCCCGCGTGCCGACCTCGGTACATACAACGTACGTCATTGCTTCTACAGTTGCTAAGCGCTTGCTCGAACGGAAATGAGGCCTATCAACTGGAAATATCGTTTTGCTGTTATTGTTTAACACCCCATGTACTACCCATGTGCCTTCAAGAGGAAATATGTCTAATGTGATGAATATTAGTGGTCTAGGAAATAATTTTAGGAGCGAAGAATAGAGGGTAAACGTGCAAGAAGAATTATTCTATGGGAAATCACGGATGTCGGTGAACACTACGCCTTCGGATGATATTCTCTAGATGGCCTCATTAATTTCCGTGTTCCAGTTATCTCTGACTGAGCTGGCCGTCCTTGGGTGCGTGCAGGCAAGAACAACGTTTTCTTTTTATTCTTTCATTTCGAGCCGTGCTCCCTCGCTCTCTGCGCTCGAGAGATTCTTCCGAGGCTGGTGCTCTAATTGACGGTACGACGGACGCCAAAGAAAACTGTCCCGACGGCCGCGGCTGCGTTCATTCATGGGGTCGGAAAAAGAGGAGCCCTTTGCGTGAGCGTGGCATCTTTTAGAGGCGACCCAAGCGCGTGCACGGAATCCTTCTTAACTGGTCCTTCAGCAGGTGCAAAATCGTCCCTCTGGGGGAAAAGAGTATTTTAATGCTTTAAGAACGAAACTATTTGGCAGTAGGCTACATGTTACTTTGAGAGAAAAACTCGTTGCAGTCTTATGTATCGGAGTGTAAGGCTGCGCTCAACTTTGTTCACAAAACTAGCAGCAGCCTTACGAAACCAGACGATTTAGACCCTTGCGGCGTTAAAAGGCTAACTCTGGCCTTGCATTCGAGTCGAGCCCTCTCAATGCGAGACGGAAGGACCAAGGAAGGGTGCTCCAGTTGCTAGAATCGGGTCCGGCGGGGCGTAGCGAGGAAGGGACACGCTTCAATCGGGTCCGGCGGGGCGTAGCGAGGAAGGGACACGCTTCATCAATCGGGTCCGGTGGGGCGTAGCGAGGAAGGGACAAGCTTCATCAATCGGGTCCGGNAAGCTTCATTCGGGTCCGGCGGGGCGTAGCGAGGAAGGGACGCGCTTCATCATCGCTTCACGGGCACAAGCTCTTTGGGACAGTTCTCGAGTCCGGACGTGTACGATTATCAACGCATACATCAGATTTTCCTGGTGCCGTTTGTCGTACATAAGTTGCGTAGAGTGAGAGTTTATATTACGATATGGAGTCTATATTACGGTATGCGGAGGCTGCATATAGGTAGCTAACGCTCTGAATCGGAACAAGTCAGACCAGGATAAGATCTTTAGATTTTTGTAGTTGTGAACAAACGAGTTCACCAATCGGTGTCATGAGTTTTCTTTTCCATTCCATTGAATTTCTGTTTTGAAGATATGTTTTCTCTATCAGTTGTTCCAGGAAGAATCTGTCGTCTAAATTTGTGTTCTAGTTTTTATTTATTAAACCCCCACCTGCAGCCAAATCGTTAGAATGTTATTTCATTGCTTTAAAACATAAAAAAAATGACACGCAGGCGGAGACGCCAATTGCTCGAGTAACCGGAATACCAGCGTGTTCTCAGGTACCACTCTCTCCTATCCATAATCTAGGGGGAGTATCCTAAATAATGAGACCGAATATACGTAGAGATGTGCGTACATAATGAGTTTATGATAATTTCTATCTTGTCCAACGTTGTGTGGCGAGTACTCAATAGTCGTCGTCGACGTCTTCGCCTGTCTGGCGTACAGCGCCTCAAATGGGACCGTCCCAATCAGAAGCATTGCCCGTATTTCGCTTGGATGGAACCAAACCTATAAGATTTAAATTTGTAGATCACCCTCTTGGTTCCGAGTTGAATTAATTAAAATTTTGCTATTCAGCACTTAGGATACAGAATGTTGAAATACTCCAGAGCGTCTTTCTGTATGGCTTTGCAACTGCGAGCAATGTGACGACCATTTCCACCAGATATTTACTCTTACACCCTTACGTCTGTGCTAAGGTTTAATTTTTCTCTGTCCACTTCCCAAAGTAGTGGGCAATCAAAATCGTCTTCTGCCTTAATTAAAAAATGTAGCCTTAGCCGAACTCTGAGCCGGAGTAAATGTCCAACAAAATGATGGACCTAGAGCCGGAGTCAGAAAATTTCCTCTGGCTCCACACCCTCGTAGATATTACACTAGACCTCGAAGAATTACCCGCGGAAAGTGTGTTGCGGCAAGTGACAGTTGTGTCCGTCACGCGTCAGTGTTGCGGCATGATGGTGTGTCAGTGACGTGTGGGACGATCTCTCATCCGAAAACCTTTCCTTCCTTTTTTCCTCCGTGCATGCATGTCCGCTCATGCTTGATTGCCTCCAAAATTGAATGGGAGATTCCCTCTGCTCTGAATACGCTCTCAATTTCCACGAAGAATTCTGGTTCTCATTTTGTTTTTGTCCGGGGTGCATGGTTTGTGTCGCCCCTGGCCTGGAATTTTGGCGTCTTTCCTACGTAGAGGCGCCTGGAATTTGAATCACAACCTTCAGCGCGTATCGGACTGCTGATAAAGGATTCTTGGCGTTCTAAATTGGACGTGGGGCAGGCCTGCGGGCACCTTTGAAGTTTCTCCACAATATTCAAATGACGAAACTAATGGCAGTGAAGAATTTCGAGTGATACGCTTGATTAAGTCCTCTAATTTTTTGGTTTCCTATCCCGTGCAATTGATGAATTCGATGTATACGTCGGTTCATACGAGCGAGAAGAAAACATTGGTAGGATTTTATTAGAGGATCAGGGGCTGTGGGCGAAAAAGGAGTTCAAAAATTAGAGTTCGAATTAATTAGTGTCCCCATGAACTGAAACGGAAATTGAGGATTTGTTCTTTGCAATAACGTCGTCTCGTTGCAGAAATAAGTTCATCCGGCCATTTAAACCGCCACCATAATACGTTCCAAAGAAATTGCAAAACAAAATCTTTTGTGCAGACTGCCACGGTTGCGTTCATGCAGCCGTGAGCAGGAAATTAAAATTTAGGTACTTAACTTCTTTGGGTCGTAATTATATTGGAGACTCGAACGAAAATACTTCCTGGCCTCTCACCCCATTTATTTGCAATTAGTGTTAGAGATATTTTGAAGAAGTGTCGGATGTACAATGGAGGCCACAATAGTGTAAGCTTTCATTAAAAAAAAGTCGTTTCAATAGGGCTCAGCTGCGCTGTAGGATGGGCTTAACTAAAACTCGGAGGCATGCGTTCCATTGAAGCCTTTCAGCAATGAAAATTTTAGTGACAATGACTTGAAAGTGGAAAGGAATTGATTCACTTTCGCGTAATAATTGGCAAACCGGTAATCATTATAATCGTAAGCCATCATAAACAAACGTCTACCAGGTAAGATTCAGTCCAATGTACACTTGTGCTAAGACAAGATGGTTCCTGCACGTCCGTGCACACTTTTGCGAATGTTTAGTACTTAAAGCTGTATTTTGCAGCTGTGCGTGGGTAGGTCGCTGCGAACGGTGGCACAGAGCTGCCTTTTTGGAAGCGCGCTAACAAAGACGGACGTTGTGAGTGACGGACACCGGGGTCCAAAATTCGGTCTATCGCTTAGCGTGAATCAAAGCCGCCGTCAAATAAGGCGCACGCGCACTGGCATCGGTGCCAAACAGGAATGACGGTTCTTCACGTCCTGGTAATTTGATGGAGCCCAACCCTCGCTCGCGAGGCTTGAAAAAGACCCGCGTCTGAAGAGAGAGGGCATAATCTTTGAAGCGAACCCCAGCTTCTGAAACGGTACGGTTCTTAAAACTCAACAGCTTGAAAAATTGACCGTGTATGCTGGAAATGAAACTGAGAATGAACCTAAACTGAAGCCAAGTATCAATGCTAAAATCTCGTTAAATGCAGCCATGCTGGTTAAGCCTCTCCTGTAATCTTAATTTATGTATTAATTTATACGCCTGTACTATCCTTCATTCGTTTGTTCCTCCATGAAATATCTGTTGGTACTCGGGGTACGGTTGTGTACTACATCGGCAACTATTTTTCTTATCGAACGAAAGTTTTGAAAGAAACTCAAATCTAATAAATCAGAATCGGCTGCAGTCGGATGACATGAGCAGAAACAACGCAAGAAAAGTAGTAAATCGAGATGTGCAAAAACGTAGCTCGAACGATTAAGGGCTGAAGAATGACAAAACTTTCGCCGCAACGGCGACATGTGGAGAGACATGTGT
>VOMN01010046.1:0-17400 GCA_014899125.1 Orchestia grillus
TGGAACCTGAGAGCCTATCAACTTTTGCTCATATATATATATTTATATATATGCATATATACTATGTTGTATACACGTATGTATATACACGTATGTTGTATACACGTATGTATATACATAAATATATATGGAAAATTTAATTTCAAATTTCTTCTGAGATTCATATTTATACTAGACTACTCATGACCCGTTGGATCAAATAAAATCTATCAAAATCAAACCGTATCCAGAAATATATCCGATGCAGTTGAGTCGGTATCCACAATATAGGATTGAACGAAGAGTATAAATTTTGAATATCTCAGAACCGACAGACAAATTCTTCATTCCTGTTTCCACTAACTAACTAACGACCAGAGTTTTAGCATTATACTATATAGATCTTCTGAAATATTCATGAAGCACTGAGCTCTTGTCCCATGCGTTTAGGGAACCAATAGTACATAAATGAATCCCTGCAAAATTGAGGTCCGTGTAACTTTTTGCTTAGTACATCCTCTATTGATGTAAATGGGTATTGATTCAAAATTATAGGCGTAAACTGGTGTCCTGTATTCACCCTGTATGTATGTCCAATTTTCAAGTGACTTCTTCCTTTGAAAACGCTCTTCGCACAGAGCAGCGAAAGCCTCTGTAATAAACTTATAAATCAAGTGGAAACACTTTAAAAATTTCATTGAAATATGAACCCTGGAGGTCACATATTTGCTTAAATATATAAATATAAATTTTTTGGTCTGTCACCAAGAAATCAAAAAACTCCGTATTATTATATAGTATAGATTTTTATCTAGAGTAGTCGCATCACCCATCAAAAATGACGGGACTCACAGTATTTATTCTTAAACTGAATGGTATTTTTCTCGATTGGAGCACGTAGTGGGTCAGAAATGTTCATCATCATTTCCCTTGAAATCGACTATTCATAAACAAATTATGTGAACGAAAATTAGTTATGTCTTAATTTATCCATTAAACAGTTCATTTCCTTTTGATTACAATAATTCATAGTACAATATCCAGTATCCTATCTACGATGCTGCTGCATATCAGCGCAGCCGGATCTGATGAAAGTCAAATTTGCCCCATCTATTTTCATCAGTCACGCATTGGGGTTTGCATAGAATTAAATTATGCTTACAGTTATATTCTCCAGTGAAAAACTGATGAGGGGAACGGAGAGACCAACCAAGAAGCCAAGAAAGCCACGAGCTGTGAATTACTAAATTGTAGAATTCTGAACTGATTGTGATGAGGGGAAAATGACCTATGTTTTTAGACTTCACACGTAAACCAGTCGGCTGTTCANTTATGACCATACTCCAAAGGATTAATCTGGCCTTATGACCATACTTTAAAGGATTAATCTGGCATTGGGTTAATGCAGTATTTGGCAGCCGTGCATAATAGTCTACCAGTTTGGCAGTGGTGTGCCCTCACTCCATTCGGAATGAAACCGTAGTGAAATGCTCGTAAAAAGATGATTTCACTTGATCAATTTTGAATATGTTAGACGTCGAATTTTTAGAGCTTAATTTGCATTCATGAACGCAGTTGATTTTTACAAATTTAAAATTGTTTCTTGTATACCGTTAGTAGTGGAAGCGAATGGAATGAACTGAAACTGGAAATGATTTCTTGGTTGTAAAAGGGGATACTTCGAAATTGCAATGATGAGAGAAGGCAAAATTGGCATCCACGTACCACGTAGTTGAAAGATTCAATTACGCCAGTATCCTCTGTGTAGTACTGCAGGCATCCTGGAGGGGCTGTTGTAAATATGAACGAAATTAATGTTCAATATCATTAAGCGTAAAGAAATAATTAAAATTTAGAACCACTGAAATCAAAAATTTCATTCTAAGATGGTATTTGTAACATATTTACTCAAAGAATACTTTCTGAGGAACGTATGTATTTATATGTACGATGATGAATTACATTAAGGATCCTGCGCCAATTTTTTCAGTATTAGTAACCCATGAAGCAGTTGTCGCCGGACGCAGGTATAACTTTGATTTTTTTTTTGTTATCTGACCAACGATTCAAACAACTCACAGCTCAGTCCCTAATGCATACGAGAGAATTTATATCGTAAAAATTTCCGTTTATTTTAGAAATTGGGATGAAATCCCTGCATGAAATAAAGCTATTGAACATTTCAAAATGCGTAGAAATTGTACTTGTAGGCAATTTGTGATGTTATTCCGGAAATGAATAATTTCTGACAATTCATGTCATATATTACGTACATAAGAATCGTGGGAAGGAATTGAATTTTTCAAGAAGTTATATCAAATTTTTGAACTGGATGCGTAAGACTTCTAGAACTCACCTGTCATGTTAGAGAGGCACGGAATGTACGTTGTTCGGATTCGCCACTGCGTGTTGACCGTGGTGGTGGTGGACTTAAGAATGGTGATGGTGGCGATGGTGTCCGAATCGGAAGGTATGGGCAGATATACTGGAAAACAAAGACGACGATGTGTTCGGATTTCGGCGCGTAGTAGCGCACACATCGATTATGAAGAAACTTAAATTTAATTTTAGGATTTCGTCGTACGTTCATTTCTTTGTTTTTTATATTTTATACTATCATAGCAATTAATGAGTTAAATAAATAGAATAATTGAGAGGAATGGTAGACTTTTTAGTGTTTGCGAGCTTAAACTTTTCTTGTGCAACATTAATTTTACACAGGAAATGACGACGAACTTTTATATTACAAGGAATTCAGATGCAAATACAAGGCAAAAGTTTAATCGATGTCAAAAAATGAATGAAAGTAACGGCCCGAGTCTGTACATTAAATATAGTTTAAATTTCAATTCATTTGTTGAGAAATACACATTACTATCTTCCCTTTAGGCAAAACACGGCCCGTGCCTGAGTCAAAATCAGCATCACTTTAGCCCATAGCTTCATGTGGTGGCAGCTCAGCCCTAAAAATTCTATAAAAAACATACAGACATTTTCCTAAGTGAAATATTGCTATAATCAGTAGAGTACGTGAAACAATGCTGTAATCAATAAAGTTTTGAAACATTGGTATACTAATTAGAGTACGTGAAACATTGGTATAATCATTAACACCTTACTGATAAAATACTCTGGTGGAATATTCTTTAGATGAGTGCGGCACTTGTTTTTTTTAATAGATGTGAAATTTACCCTAGGATAATAAACAACTACAGTTGTGTAGTAAACAGCCACACTTTTTTCTGTTAACAAAGGAATCATTTAATTGGAAAAAAATTGGAGCAATGTTACAGTTGTGCCGACACAAGTACAAGAGCAGCATTAAAAGTTAAAATTGCAAACAATCACTCCAGAATGAGAATGGAAATTTAACGATGTTTAGAAACATCTAGTACCCATGGCATTTTACGAGTCAGAACTATAAATTTGTCGTCTTTTTCGTGCACATCAACTAATGAGAGTTTCATGAATATCCAGCGAAAATATCAATGGCTCTAAATGATAACGAACAATCTATTTCTTGAAGAGAAAATATAAGGTTGTGAGCTAGAAGCAAAGATACTGGGTTATATAGATACTGTAGATGCAGGTTGTATACTGCAGGACTTCCTCGTTTTGATGATACTGATATTTGAAGGCATAATTCACGATTACACTAAAGTATAATACAAACTTTTACGATTTAAACAAAGGAAAAGAAGGCATGATATGAAGGCCTAATTCACGATTACACAGAAGTATAATATGGACTTTTAAGAATGAAATGAAAAAAGGATGGTTTGAAGGCATAATTCCCAATTGACAAAAGTATAATACAGACTTTTAAAATAGAAACAAAAGAAAATACCATAAGTTCCTCAGCTACAGCGTTCAAGGCCGATCAGTTTTCACGTTCATTGCTGAGAGAAATTCATGTGATTAAGAAACGCCAGCCAATCGAATGCCAGGCTCTAATTGGTGAAAGATGCCTAATTCCTCTCGTTTAAGTAATAAATTGCTGCATAAAACTTAAATGACTACTTTACCCGACAAATGAAACCTCAAGACGTGGTCGATTCATGGTAAGGCACGAAACACATTTCGATTTATTTTTAAATAAGCTGCAATTACGATTTGTAATTTGGATTTAGAATAAAATAATTCGTAAAACTAAGAAGGCCAAATAGCAGTAGTAAATATTTTTACTGTCAAATATTGCACGAAATACGAGCTACCCAAACTCGCGTCAAAAAATATTTCTTACTCACCGTGCTGGCCATTATTGTCGCCACAAATCTTGCCAAATGCGTTTTGGTTGCCAGTAACTTCAAAAGAGTCGCCAGAACACAATGATGTAGCGTCATCTGGCGGTCCGAGCTGGAACTGCTCGAAGTCGAGACGCACCTGGCACGCTCCGATCGCCTCAGCCACCTCATTGGTCATCTTGAAATCCAACACTTCCTGCACCCAATTATCCAATTATGAAAGAAGTCACCAAGTTAAGTTCTCAATAAATGTGTGGGTGGGCATTATGGACAACTATCTGATCGGCCCTCACGTCCCGCCGCAAACACCCAGTAGACGCATTTATTGGGCGTTTCTTAATGAAGTATTTCGAGAATTGTAAGATGCCGACCACAACCAAGGAAGAATGGAGCTCCAACATGATGGTGCCCCGGCTCACTTGTCGATTGTAATTAGGCTGTTCTTGGATAATAGGTACCAAACCGCTGGATTGGTTGCGGCGGACCCATCTCTTGGCCACCAAGGTCTCCCGATATGACACTCCTTGATTTCTACTTTTGAGGACCCATGAAGAATTTGGTGTACGAAACACCAGTTCCGTCTGAAGAAGCTCTCATCGGCAGTATTATATACGCCTCTACAAAGATTACTGAAATTCCTGGTGTCTTCGTACGAGTTCAGCAATCATTACGCGGGCGTTTCCATGCATGCATCACAGTTAACGGTCGGAATTTCAAACACCACTAACTTACCTTCAAACCTTGTATTGTTCGTTCGTAGTTATTAACTTGATCTGACTTTGATTCCTTTTTTCCTCTCGTGTTTCCGCAACTTTTTAACTTGGCATTTTCGGAAAGGCCCCCATAGATTAACATGTGTTTATTTCAAAGAATTCTGAAACACCCTGTATATACACGTAATTAGGTGCTGAAAATTTGTCTAAAAAGTCAGAATCCAATTTCACAAAGAATAAAAGCTGCACACACCCTGGGCTACAATTATTTCTGATTATTCCCATTAATCTACATCAACGATAGTCTAAACAAACATTCAAGGAATACTTTAAACAGTGAAAGAAAAAGCTTGACCTTGTTTAAGGAATAATTCATGTCTGCACCATAATTTATGAAGTTTTTGTTTCAACCAACACACCTAACATAACGTACGAGTTTCTAAGAGCACTTAGGTCTTTTTTAAAGAAAGTTTTCAGTCAGTTAAACTCGATCTCATACATCAACCTAATGGACTCTGTCTTAGAAAGTGACGTCTTTTCTAAATCCAACTCAACAATACTGGTATGGAAAACATCTGCTCTAATTCTTCTCCAATTTTGGAGAAAATGGGCGTCGTTCATCCCTCAGCAGCCACTCGTTTGGAGGTTGTTAGAAAGAAAACGATGGTTGTTTTGGAGTACGGTTTCTATGAAAAATTTATCACCCGTAGCGTAACTCATATACCAAATTTAAATCTTTCATCTTCGCGCAAGCTTCAAATTATTAAAGGTTTAGTGTGTAACTATCCAGTGAACACCATGTCCAACCTCGGTCCATACATCCATGAATCTGAGCACTCTTTTAATTACTAGAAAGTGACGTGGATAACCGCTCAAAATTGTTAGCTAGCTCATCATATTTTTGTCCATTTTCTACCCATGGTTTTATTCAATTTTAATATCTTTAATGATCAGTGATCAGTGTTGAATAAATCTTAGCTTGCATAAGTATTTTTTTCTTTTTTACCATGTACACATACGTCAATTGTCGACAGGGCTGCCAAATTTGAATTGAATATCTCTGTATTTTTTTTGCTGTCTCTCTAAGTAATAGGAATTTGAGCTTCGAAAAAAGGAGCTGTGCTGTGCAGCACACCCAAGAATGAATTGAATTTATTTTTAGACGGTCTCAAGCGAGTGCAGTTAAAGTAGCTGAAAAATAAAGTGACGTATGGATTCGATTGACAAGTTCCAGTATACAACTATCTCTGAAAGGTCCGTGGGCACAATTAAATTATTCCGTCGGTGAGGCGAGCATGATGCCACTCACCATGCCTCGCGGCAGCAGAACTTTCCTGCTCGTTAGCTATCACCCACTCAGAAATGTATGAGAAAGAATATAAACCAATATGTTTCCCTCGTGTCGAATGATTTGCAATTTTGATCATTTTACATGTATCTTCTTTCCATGAGCTAAGCTGGTTTCTTAAGTATACGCGCAACTCCATCAATTACTGTTATTTTGAAGGAGTCGTCGAAAAAAGAGAGCCAATTAGTTAGTCAGTAAAAAGTAGAAGATTTAAGAGTTAGCCAAAATTACAAGAAACAGCTCGTGAACGTTACCTTCTTGATAGTGTATGTGCATGAACTTGAAGTCGTGCTGTTGCTGATGATGTAGGTCCTGTTCCGGCTGATGGTGTCTCCACAGTTTGCGTACACTGCACGGCATCGGGACAGAGGGAGGTAATACAGTTCTCAGCGATATGAAGTGGCAGCAAACAACGGCTTAAGAACCGCAATCGGGACAGAGGGAGGTAATACAGTTCTCAGCGATATGATGTGGGAGCCAATAACGGCTTAAGAACAACAATCGACACAACTTCACTTTTTCATTCGATTTAGAAGGTGCAATCTAGATCTACACAGACTGGCAGATACACGTTTTGGCTGAGCATAGTGAAACTCTCTATTCAGCTCATCGCTGAAACAAAAAAAAGAAGTGTTAGCATTTCGCGTACCTATTTCAGCTTAGTTTTGGACTTCAATGTTTACTTTCCGTCATTAGAAGTCGTATACTTAAAAAAAATTATTCATTTTTTGAAATAACTGTAGCACCTATTTTATATGTAGTTTTCTCCCTTGTGCTCAGAAAAAACTAAAGGAATTATTACCACTCAGCAAACACCTGGAGGTTGTCACTAAAGATAAAAGAATAAACAGGAAGTATTCTATATATATCAGTAGTGAAGTTCTTCTTCTAGAGACTCATCTAGAATGGCATGCACTGTAGGAAAAATGTGATACCGTACTCTAGTTCAAATGTATAGGACTTTTACATTACATTTGACCTTTCCATTTCATCCCACTTGACCGTCAGAGCCTGACAGTCCAGAATGCGAACTGCTGACAATGCCAGACCTATAGTGGGGTAGGCCTCAGCTGCCTAGGTCAGACACGTTGATGAATTAAGTTTTAATGTTATCAGCACAACAGAAGTGAAAGCACTACGGAGCTGCACGTTCTACATTTAAGCTATGTACTCCTCACACAAAACGAAACTGTTTCTCCTCTTCTCTCATATGTACGCGTGAGGAATATGCAGAGATGTAAAATGGTTTACTCACAGATGCAGCATCTGCCGTACCCTGCAGCACACTCGCCGTCGACCTGGCCACCCGCCGCTTCACAGTCGTATTGCGACATGCATGTGCCCAGGACAGGGTTGCCGTTCACGGAGGAGCCCGGACGGCACTCGAACGGGTTCTTGATTTTAAAGTTGATGAACGGCAGCAGCGACTTGATGATGCCACCCGCTGGGGGAGCACATGAATCTAAGTACCAAAGTATGTATAACCAATAACTGAGAAAAATTTAAATGGAATACTTCGATCATTCCCGACCATTGTGCTACGGACCTTCGATTCATTTTAGTTGATGTTAGGATGCATCCGTTGCCGTTCGAGTATTAACTTAAAAGTGCGTTTTAGTCGAAGTTAAGGGATTTGGAAAAAATGCTAAGTTAAAAATGCATAATACACGATATCACAACGAACGTGTTGGGGCACGATTATAAGGTACCGTTTGAGCCTGTAATGACTTTTCTTTATTTTCCAACAAATATCCACAGCCAGAGAAAATAATTCATTCACTTTAGTCCCAATGAAATGAACATGATACGATGGAAAACCACTTTTTTAACTACTAAGAGATAAGTTTTGAATTTCTGCCGTATGTTATTACTGAAAAGTGTGCTCGGTTAGAAACGAGCAAGTAAGTAAGCATGCAAAATGATCAGAGTTTTAATATTATACCAGATGACTAGACCACCCGTAAGCCAATGGGTCACAATTTTAAAGTCCTGTTTGCGTTTTTGATGATTTTTTAAATTTCTTTATAAATATGCAAAACCAAAGAAAATAATTCGTTCACTTTAGTCCCAATGAACCCTAGCCATGATACAATAGAAAAACCCTTCTTTAATTAATGAGAGATGAATTTTGGATTTCTACCCTACTGTACGTTATAATTGAAGAGTGTGCATGGTTACAAAGAAGCGAGCAAGATGACCAGAGATTTAGCATCACACAGATTTCAATGTTTTGAAATCTTATTTCAAACTGCTTTACTAGGTACAACGTAGCCCAGAAGTAACTGACCCTTTTAACCTTTCAATTAAGATACCATATTTTAATTAGATGCCACATAACTAGGTATCTTCTTTACCCATCAACTTAAGGGTCAGTTTCTTCTGGGCCACCCTTCATAGCCATGGTAGACCAAGTGTTTTCGGAGCAACGACATGCACTTTTTGCTCGCAGAAAAGTTGCTAGTGCTACATCAAAAATGGATTGATAAATTTCAAAACAAGCGTATCGGAAGTACCATAATCTACCAAAACTTATAACTACTAAAAACTACCAGATCTTGGTCTTTTGATACAACGGTATGTTGTAGATGGTTGTGCGTAATTTGATATTTAGAGAAAATCTACAAATTCTAACAACTATTTAAAGTTCTAAAGCATGTTTTAACCATCGCATGTTGACAAAACGTACCATAGTGAAATCTCTTGTGGATCGTGGTTACAAATATTGCTTCCCGGAGAATTATGAAGACAAAAACCCGATATCTTATCAATGAACGGTTATCCAAAGAGAAAATAAATTAAACGGAAAATATTGAGTTACTTTATACTCGTAAAATAAATGTAGAATTCAAATAATCAAATAAGATTTCAAAATTGGTTAGCTTCAACGAGGATTTCAAGCACTTGAAATTATTTTACAATGTGAAATGATGTAGAAATCCAGGGCCCTAATCATTACTCTGATCAAGTACCTCATTTCGAGTCTAGGCATGGAAAATATTTCTTTTTGCTCAAAAAACTGGGTTTTGCTTTGGAGCGTTGATGTCATTCAGTCGTCTTCTGAACGTCGTTTGATGATGATTGATTCTACCGTAAATATTGAGAACGGGAAGTATTTACATCTGATTCCTGTAGTTCATTCATACTAGTGAAATACTTTTCTTTGCAATTTGGCGGAGTACATACGGAATTGAAAATATTGTCTTGACGGAATATCTGCGAAAACTTTTTAATCCCAAAAATTCTGGAAAGGACTTGTTATAGAAAGATTAATCTATCGAAGCATCCTGTTGTCTGAATTTGAGCAAGTAAAGTCCCTGCAGGCCGCTCTGTCGCCTCCACCATCCAGCTACTCACTTCTGGGTAGTCTGGCACGCTCAAAAACTTCATTTTCGCTGACGCTGGACGCGGCCACGGAGCTCAGCAACGCCAACGCCACCACAATTTTGCTTACGGTCTCCATCTGCAGCAGTGAAGAACATTCAATATGCATTAGAAAGCTGCCGCTGAGTGGGGATACTTGGTCAAGCCCTCGCTCCATTTCAGGAGGTGGGGCTCCCTGAGAAATGCAGCACGACTGGTTAGGTGCCAGAAATTATTCAATTAGTGACAGCTATAGGATGTCGATTGATTACGTTAATTAATGAATTTTTTCATTTCTATTGAGGAAGCATTGGGATATTATCAGGTACTGTTTTATAATCATTCTTCATAAATTTTGATTGACTGTGAGGCAAAAAGTATTCCTTTTCTTATAAGATAATTTTATGCATGCCGTGCTTGAAAAATTAACATTTTTCAAGCCTAAGATCGATTTGACGCGAAAAATTGATCGTATTTTTTATTGGACATAAACTACAGTGCTACCCAATCGAAAGTTGCGTTGAGTTATGCAACCTAAATTATAAATAATTAGGTCTCTCTTGTGGTCGAGGTGGTAGATGTGTGAGTGCGTTTGAAGAATAGTTCGCACTTAAGAATGGCTTAGAGTTGTTCATATGACAAGCCAGATGGTAGAATTGGGCGAGTCCGGCTAGCTCTATTGTCGTTTCTAATAACCGAAAAATCATAGAATAAGTATAGTTTCTTTATCTTTTCATCTCTCGTAATATTTCTTCTGATAGAGTGACTGCCCAATTGACTATGGGGAAAATACATATAAATTTTTTTTAACAAGTACGTATAGCTTTGCCAGCATTTGTCCTGATTAAAATTGTAATACCACGTGTTCAACAAATGATGCATTTAACTTCGAAAACCTATTGGAAAATATCTGTTGCTCTACTCTCTCGGCCTTTCCAAAGGGTTGAATGGATTAAAAACTGTCGCATCCAAGCGTTGCAGTAGATCTCAGGATATTCCAAGTGAAGATCAAAATCTCTAACTTATATTCGCAGAAAATACTTTTTTCTGTATCATTAGAATCATTTCTAATTACTTTAGCAAACAGAAAAAAAGAGATGTACGTGCTCAAATGAATCTTCTATAACTTAAGGTACGTTAACGGACTACTGTAGAACCAAATGAAGTAAGACGAACTTTATTTTACATTTCCCCTGTTGCAATATTTTCAAGCAGCCTCAACGAAATGGATTATTCTATAAGCAATACTGATGCTCAAGTACATCGACCCATCATACTGTCAAAAAACTTTCATGCAAAAAACAATGAGTATGGTAAAGGATGGTTCAGGTATTTCCAAAGAGTATTTATATCTTAACTAGCAGAACCCGTGAAAATTTCACGGAAATTTAGACAACAAACTGGTAAACCAGCCCATGAGAAGTGGTCCTCTCTAGTGTTGGGCTGAGGTTAAAGGTTCAGGGCAGAGATAGTTCGGTCTTGGAAGAAATTTCATTCTTGATGATGCGAGTAGTCTGAACTCTATTAGAGAAACTGAAATTGTGCCACGAAGACTGGCTCTCTATAGCAAAATATGCAACCCGTAAACAGGATACTTCGCTCGAGGCTTGAAATTTCACTTGAAAAGTGGGGAAGCGTGAAGGAACGGTACGTAGGTAGGTACTAGCGTATTAATATACTGATTGTACTAAAGTCAGGTTATAGGATCTGGCGAGAAACTTTACCCACTCTGGAAACTGGCGAACGAGGTGTGAGACGAAACTCTACTCCCAGTTGCGGTGCACTTCACAAGCGAACGCCACGGGCAAGTCTCATTTGATGTCCCAGGTCTGTCGACGGCAAGTTTTATACCGCTTCAGGTGGCGGGACACCAATCGCGGCTGCGATCTTCACTAATTAACACCTTCAGTCGAGTGGTGTCGCACCAACACCTGCGAAAGCAGTGTTGCTTCATTCGTCGCAATGATGGTAAACGGTCGAACTTTCTGATCCCGTTACTAGATGGCTGAATCAGTGCAAGTAGCACGAGATACACCGTCCGTTCTATATTCCCTAGATAATTGTTTGTAATTAATTTTCATATTAAAATTTGCACCGTGATAATAAGAGTCATTTTGTGATAAGTTTACCTATGATTTGAACAATAATTTTAAAGCATATTTTTTAAGTGCAGGAATTCCTTGATCTCGTAACGACAACAAATGTAACTTAAGTATAATTCTTATAATCGCAGCAACGTCTTTGTCTCTCAACTCTTTCACTTTCTCGCATCCTCACACAAATTACAAAATTTTTAAGTGTGATGTCCACAACGTTTCGTCGGCAATATGATGAAGCTTTTACAACAAAAGTAAACTTACAAATTGAACACCCGGCAGACGCATAGGTTTTGTACCTAATTTGAAAACTGTGCTGTGATCAAGTATGTTGAAATAACCTTTTACAGCAAATAATAAATAAATTAACAGCAATTCGGCGTTGATCAAGTTGGGACACATATATTATGCACTTTTAATACTAAAAGGCTAAAGTGCAACTGAGATCGCTATTCATGTAAAATTATGGGAAAAATAAATGTTAATCGAATGGAAGGGCATTAGAAGACTTACAAATAAATTTTATTGTACTTGTACGAACCATACATGTACTTAGGATATAAAAAGATGAAAATCTGATGAGATAGAAGTTTTATAAAAGGAAAATTCCAGGTCACATACGAGCCTGTTTACGACGGGGAATATTTTCCCTTGGAGTTGCTTCTGTTAAAGCCGTGTCCTCTTTTTCTTGTCGGGTTCATTTGTTCTCTAACTTCAATTACAAGTTTTGATTAGTATTGCAAATATTTTTGGCTCTATCTTTCTCCACGGATATACGCTAGCTCTTCAACCTAATCTTGCACCAAAAAAATTTAGTGCAGTTTGGAAAATAAATTCAATGTGACATTTTTTCACGAATTTCTATTAAAAATCCTGATCGATTTATGGACATTGATTTGTATCTAAATTTATTGAATCTAATTTTGTAAAATTAGTCACACAACTTTACTCATTGAGTTCTGTTTCAATCACCCTGTATTTACTTCAAATTTTCCGGTCGGGAAATAAAAACATGTGCACGATGAGAAGGCATTATTTCACTGAATGCAGACACGCAGCAATGTACTTACAATGTTTATTCATTGTTAGGTTAACATAAACAAAAAATAAAAAGGGAAAGGAAAACTGTTCAGCAACAACTAGGCAAATATAGGATACAAATGGTCTGAAAAGTTTACATGTTTTGATGAAACATTTTGGTTACATGGAAGTCCTGCAACAAATATTTTTTATTATAAATATACAAAAAATAAACTATGTAACATGAAATTTGTCTCAATGGGTTAACAACAGTCCTAAGCAAACAGGGTTAAAGTTTCATTCAATACATACTCTTCCTCTCTTCATAACCTCATAACCTTCTTCAACCTCATTGGAGTGCCTTCCACAGCTGCACGCACCTCATCCATCAGTAATTTGGCCCATTCTCCCAGCAGCGATCATTTTAACGCTTCTACCGTTGAGTGATGTTTTCTGCACACATTCCTTTCCAAAACAGACCGCACCCATAAATCCATACGATTCAGTTCAGGTTTCGAAGATTGTAATTCTTCCTTGGATAAGAAGTCCAGAACATTGTCCCTAAGCCATGCTTATGCTAAGCCATGTTTGGAAGCCATAGAAGCCATGCTAGGCCATGTTTGGAAGTGTGAGCAGGTGCTCCATGTTGTTGGAAAAGAACTTGACCTCATTGGAACATGGTATCACTAAAGTTTTTCGCCACTGGCTCGAGAATACTCTTTTCGTAAGGGTTAGCGCTAATTTTCACTTCCAGAGGTACGAAAACCAGGGGACGTCTCCTGAGTTCGGTGGACGTTCCTGATGTTCTCGAGTGTTGCCGAGACACTCCGAGTGAAAACTGTATCACTTAACGATTGAAACGTTGTTCAATGGTGAATATTTCCCGCTAGTGAGCACAACACAGTCAAGACCATTAGTCGCGAGCCGAGGCATCAACGAGTGACTTATTTTGAATCTTTTTTCTTCGCGGTGTTTGTAAGGCAATTGATGTTTTTCAATTTCAGAGGGGAGAGTCCCAAGTTTTTTTTCATCTCGCGACGAACAGATTCTCTTGATGCATCGAGCTCGGCAGTCATTTTCCTCATGGACCTCTGGAGATTTTTTGCGACTCTCGAGATAGTCTTCTTGAATTTCTGGGTCGTTGTGGTTTTTTGGACGGCCACTTCTGGTGCGGTCTTTTACGCTACCGGGCTCCTTATCACGTTGGATCGTGCGGTATACGCACCTACGCTTTGTTTTGGAAATTTAAGAGCTATCAAAACTTCTCTTGCAAACTTTCCTACGCGGTAAAACTCAACAATAACAGATAGTGGACTAAAATTTACAATAAGTCAAAGTTGATACAGAAAGTATTAAATCTGAAAGTATTAGATGTGTTAGCTTATATTGCACGACTTTACATGGTTAAAAGTAAATTTTTCGTAAGACTTCGGTGTCACCTGTATGACAGAATCCTATCATTCTGATTTCCATGCGTGCCAGGTGCTTGTGTGACACCTATTTATCCCAGTGTGGGTTCCTGTCACTCTTATCCAAAATGGTTACCACGTTTCCTGTGACGTGACCCGCCGGCGAGTCATTTTACCCTTTGCAAAACGTCATCATCGAAGGAAACGTTTAAACGACCTGGCGTGTGCGAATAACTTTCGTGAATCTTAGCCGTCACTCTCAAACCACGCACAAACTAATTTTTATCTGTAAAGTAAACGCAACATGAATAATGTTGAAAGTAGTTAAGACTTTGAGTGTGATATTTTTAGCCAGGGAATGAATAAATCTTTGTGCTTTGAGGGTCGATGTCCCCGCCTTATTTTTAACATCAAGCCATCATTTTATGATGGAACAATGGTCGATATCTTAAAATTCGTTTTCAATATTATGGCGAGTCCTACTGCGCCCTAATTGTTAAATTAAAAGTTCATTTATTCCCGAATTGTGTTGATTGGATACGAGTAAAGTAAACTTCTCGAATAGAACCAAAAAAGGTTTGTGCAAATGTATCTTTCAAATTATGTCGCTGAGAATATTAGGCATGAAGTTGTAAGAAACAGACACAGCAAGAGAAAACAGGCTTAGGCCAATCATCAATAATGACGTCTTTAATTCCTAGTGAATAGCAGTACACATTCCGCTCGCAGAGGTTGACTTCAAGAATGACGAAGAAACTTTTCTTGACTGATAGAAAGATACGGAGAAACCTCTTAGACTTTCGGCACGAATTCTTAGCTGTCCCCATAGTCCACGAGACGCAAAAGGAGGGTGCGTCATTATTTCTCTGTTCTTTACTGGGTTTTACCGTGAAAGGACATCGTTATACAGAGTGGCGCAAAACATAGGAAACCCATTTTTGAATCTGTATTCTATACAATTTATTAAAACTAAACGTTTTCCGAAAATGCGGTTTTATACGTTTACGTTAATTTTTTCTGCATTTGTGTTAAAAGTTTAATAAGATTACTACAAAGTTGTCAATTCTACAGTGAATTAAGCTGAAGGAAGAAAGGACATGCGCGAGCAAGTAATTTTTTTAAATTCTTGAACTGCATAATATTTATCGAAAAAATTCTGATAGGTTGAGCTGAATTTAGGACGGCGTTTATGCCAACAGAAATCGTACAGTGCGAGAATTGATACGGAATATTTTCACAGATCGCATTACTGCACTGAATCAATTGAATGGCCACCCAGATCACCAGACCTGACACCTTGCCATCTTGTTCTGTTCGGACATCTCAAGAGCACAGCGTACTTTTCTCACCCTGAAAACACGGACGATTTGAAAGAGAGGATTCAAAATAAAGTTAAATTACGAAAAGGAAATCAGGATTTGTAAAAAAGAATTATTGCAGGAATGCGAAGAAGATTGCGAGAATGTATAGAAAGAAATGGAGGACATGGCGAAGGAAATCACCGGAGGAAAATGGAAGACATGGCGAGGTAAGAATTAAGTCTTCAAAACTGTACACGTATAAGCCGTGTTATCAGAAAATGTCCAGCCTTAACGGTTTGAAAAATGTACTTATTTGAAAATGAGTTTCCATTTTTTGTGCCACACGGTATAGTAAAAAGTGCTTGTTACCGAAAAAATTTCAATCAATCTCGAAGATGAGAAAACAATCGTAAAACATAAATTCAGCTTTCATGTACGGTTTGAAATATTCTAAAGTTTCTTACTTTCAGGATGGATTATTTGCCTCTCCATTAGATTTCAACGACCACAGCCTTCACAATAAGACTATTTCCGTCACAACGGGTAATTTTTTTGCGAACGTCACCGTATTTTTTTAGGTTCTTCCACACTACGTCATAGAAATTGTTGTAAAATCTTATAGGATGCTCGGAGTTTGCATTTTTTGAAAATGAAAATTCTAATGACCTTCTGAGAAATTTTTAAAACTTTATCGAGTAAGTATGTATCTACGTATGTATGTCACAGGCAGATAGCAAAATCAGGCATTTCGTGAAATGCATGATTCACTCGGTCATTCCGTGAAACCACTAAAATTTCCACCTATTCATTGAAATTATAAATTCACTGTGTTGTTAGGCTGTTTCAGATCGTGTTAGGTTAGGCTAAGCAAGGCTAAGTTGGGTCGCTAGTGCATTATGAACCTCAAAATTTCAGTCAATACAAATTTATTGGAATTGTGATGTTCATATTAACCTAGATACCCAACCTAACCTAACCAGGCAGTGCTATAGTTGACTTCCGATGGTTGCTATGACCGATAATGCAGAGGAAATGTGCGTAAATGAAATTAACACATGAATTTCCAACACTATTTAATCGAAACAATGCTGACTTTCTAGAGCTTTCGACGTAATCTTGAATATAAATGTAGCAAAAACTAAGCAAATTCTCATAGAGCAGATGTAAGGCCTTTAAATATAAAAATCAGTTGTTTTTATTATATAAAACTGAAAGCACTTGATAACGAAATAAAACGTACTTGCTTTACAGTGCTAGGACATAGGCACTAGCACAACTATTTTTGATGTATTTTGGAAAATTTTAGGTCTGGTTTGGGGTAAAGAGTACAAATAGTTCAGAGAACATACGTCGATCAGAATATTTAAACAGAACAGAACAAAACTTATCGATCAGAAAATCAACTAAACAAAAAAAAATGCATGGAATAAAAGTATTTAGCCGAAGCTAAAATCTAGTCTTTTGTGTTTCGTGGCATGATTTTTCTGCAATAGTAACATGAAAACGATTACTGTAGCTGAAAGCTAACTTTCAACTTCGTTTGTGGTATCTTGTTTCATTCTTGCATGCAGATGATCCTCAAATCAGTAAGCTTCTTTGACTCCTTCGATGCGCAATAGTTTTGAATATTCGCCACAAATTTTCAACGAGAATAACGTAAGGCGATTCGTAGGACCACGGGAGAACACTTATTTTCTTATTTGCAAACAACTATCTTGTTAGGTTCGCAGTGTGTTTGGGGTCATAGTCTTCCTGAAAGGTCCACTTGCTCCAGCCAAAAAATTTTCTAGCTCTCGAAAGCAGCTTCTGCTCAAGTACCTGCATGTACATGGAACTATCCATTTTTCCAACAACGATGTGGAGGTCTCCTCCACCATGGACAGTACAACAGCCCCACACCAGGATGCTGCCTCCTCCACGCCTGGCGGTA
>VOMN01010048.1:0-12134 GCA_014899125.1 Orchestia grillus
CTCGGCGGGGCTGACGCCGCCGCTCGGTGGGCTGACGCCGCCGCTCGGTGGGCTGACGCCGCCACTCGGCGGGGCTGACGCCACCACTCGGTGGGCTGACGCCGCCGTTCGGCGGCCGTGCGTGGGTGTTGAGTCGCTGCACGACCGTTACAGGAGACCTTAAGGGTCCTTCACACGATCAGTCAAAGTCGGCAGACACCCAAATATGAGCATCGAATGCTAGCTTTCTCTCTATTTGGAGTCAGGCTTGATATCTAGGGGGTGTACAGTCCCCTACGGATGTTACTCGGCGGTAAAAGATATGTTTCTTGACTGGCGTCATTAGAAGCAGCGAGAGAAATTAGACACTAAACTTTTTTTGGAGGCGAAAAATGTTACATTTGTATCAATGAGTTCAATTAGTGAACCATGAATGGAAAAAGAACGTTTCAAACATTACGTTTATAACAAAGAGAAGCTCAAGCACACGTCTCACCAACGAATGTTCGAGAGTTATTGCAAGAGCCTGTAAATCAAATTTTTTAGCGCAGCTATTGTATCTTTCGAAAGTGATACTTCAAATGAAGTATCGTTGCCATGAACACGGAAATAATCCTAATGACTAGAACTTTGATATTAAATTTGAGCGTAAACACTGCAAGCTCGCGCCAGGCAGGCGTCATAGGCCCGACTCCGTCTTGTGGAACTGACATCGAAGCCTTTGATAATAACATATTAGAAAGCCATCGATAATAATATAATAGGAAACCTTCGTTAATAATATAATAGGAAGCCTTCGATAATAATACAATAGGAAGCCTTCGTTAATAATATAATAGGAAGCCTTCGATAATAACATAATAGGAAGCCTTCGATAACAATATAACATAAAGCCTTCGGTAATAACATAACAGAAAGCCTTCATAATAGAAAGCGCAGCTCTGACGACGGCAGCCACCGTGCACGGCGTGTTCACCCGAACCTAGTAACCGAACCAAAAATAAACGACAAAAAAGCTAGTAAACAGATTTGAGGCTCTCGTGCTGACCGTTGCTCCTTCTACTTTCTTCAGACTGGAACGAATTATTTGTCATTTTGTTTATACATTTGACGAGCCAGTTAATAATTTTCCGAGCTGGTTTCGGGTTCCAAACGACCTGTATTTTGTTGAGTGGTGGTTAACAAACATTTTTGAACTCTCAAACCCTGCATACGTATTACATTTGTATTTTTTAAATTGATGCATCGAATGTGAATAATGAATGAAATTATTTGAGAGTCTATGTAGCAATTTTGTTGTGCTGAATGGTCGTATTTTTTTAGATCATTTTGTATTTTATGCGATAATTTATTGCATAACGTAGTGCTACGTGTGTCAGCATAGCTCATATTTCCATGTTGATTGAACAAGTATTCCTAAACACTCACCAGTCAAATGTAGAACGTAAATTAGCGCCGTTAGCTTGACAACCGGTTGAAAGAAATCAGTAAGTGCACAATTTGCTAATGAATTGACCAGATGTCAGGATATGTCTGTCAATTCAGTTGTTCATATATTACAAAATTTGAAACAAGCACTTTGAATCACAAGTCTAGACAATAGCGCATACTGAAATTTGAATTATTGATTTGGGTTACTAATAAAACACACAAGATTCCTGGCTCTTGTTAAAAAGAGCTAGAGTGCTCTAAAGCATTTTAGAACAGAGTGTTATGTTGAAATATTTTCGTGTGCAAGATTTTTTCAAGTGATCTGAGGGAAAAAAACTGATTGATATACTTCAGTTGAATTCAATACCCAATAGAAAATATTTTCTATTTCGAAAGAGAAGTGAGGAAATCGGCAATGTGATTTTCAAGATACCATTACTAACGAGCTCATTTAGTGGTATGATGAGACGTTCAACTTGCGTATGAATCTGATATCACTGACACGCTTCTACGACTCGGAACCTTCTTTTCTACTTGACTTTTCGGAAGAAGATTTGAAAAATTGTCACGCGAAAGGAGTTTCCACTATTGCGTTCTGTACGCATTCCTGCTAGCGTTGCGTTCCTGGTTTTTGAAAGACCAAAAAATTAATTTATAGAACGCGAGTGCGGTGCACCTCTCCGAGATCTGCAAAAACATTGTACGGTGCTTGCTCTAGGAATTCTGGGAAATGTTGAAAGGTCACGTGGGCAAAAAGCTGGCGAATGTTGACAATCATCCAAGGTATATTGTTCTTCCAAGTCATTCTTTCGGGCGATTACGGCACCACATAACTATTGTGACCTAACGTCAATTTAGATAGCGTTAAAAAAAGGCTTCAGATTTGTTCGTTAATAAAAAGGTAATACTCAACTCATATCGAAAGGGCAGTGAGTGCGTTACCAAGCTCCTGTCGTTGACACAAGCCTGAGGGCCAAATCAAAACAGGAAACTGTGCCGCCACCGCAGGATTTTCTGCTCTATTTCAAGGTTTGTAAAATATTCCAGTCATGTAAGCGCTACAGGCACAGGCTCGAAAAACTCAGGTTCCTAGTTTTCCCAAGGATAATTTGATACTGCTCTCATGCTGTGGATAAATGTAGATGAATATGGTTCGAGTCTACATGAAGTGGTGGAAATATCGATAGACACCTTACAAATTAGCACAGGACTTTACGATGCAATAGTGATTCAAAGTTGATGAGAGTTTGACTGAAGAATGCTAATTAATTCTAAGTCAGTGTATGGACAAAATATTTATTTCAGTTTAATGTTGAAAAATAATTATCATAACATAATATTTTTGGGTAAAGTTTGGTTAAATGAAGATAGAAACAGACGCTATAAAAAATTCATATTCCCACAGTACTACACTTGTGACACTGGAGAGATGGATCAAAACAAGACGGACACCGTTTTTGTGCGGAGTTGTACTGCACTCTTGAGACATCCACAATTTATACATATATAAATTATATCAGAATGCGAAGCACGAGTGCCCTGACAGAAAAGGAAAAAGTTCAATTAAAAGCATTAAGTGACGAAGGATGCTCCGAATTTCCGAGAAGATTACTAGGTCTAGAAAACTTACAAGCATTTATTTTCAAATCCAAAATCACATGAGTGCAAGAAACAGACCAGACGTCAAAAGCCGTTCTTTCAGATCAAAAAAGTTTAAATTGGATGGAACTGACGGTTTCCAGTTCCACTAGCACAATTTAAGAAAGAAAGAACAAGTCTTCAGCAAGCGGTCTTTCGGAAGAGGATTTCTGATAATTTAGGGAGCATTTTCATCAAAAACGAAGCGAGTTTGGTAAAATTGTAAGGAAGGCAGAACACATTGGAGCATACAGATGTCTTAGGAATAAGTTTTCTTCCATTGTTGGCCGCTCACCACCAGCAACACGCGGTGCTCCAGCGATGTAACGCTACAATCACTCTGCAAAACTGGAAATCAATTCGCCCGAAGACTACAGTATGGCTCCTTTGAGTTTGCTAGCAACGCGGGTTTACTTCAATGAGAAAGATTCGGATAAAAGGCACTGTGTAATGCGCCTTCAAGGAGTGCAATAGAGTAGTACCAATAAAAATGTTTATAAATCCCATTAATTAACCTTATGAATAACCGCCGCGTAGATTTACTACAATCCAAGGAGAACACATATTAATGTGAAGCATTTCTGTAAATAACAATTTTTGTAAGGTTCGTTAAATTTATTTCCATTGAAATTCATCCCTTAAATTTCAATTCTTATAATTACTTCTCGGAATTAATACATAAATATTTCATTTATACTCCGACTTCTAAAGCAATGAGTGTCCTTCAGTCCAAATTTCATCAACTTTGAACAATTATTAGCACAGACGTTGGTTAATTTGTATGGTGTCATCATAATTTACACCACTTCAGTTTGACAACTCTCTACGTCGCTGTATTGTGATTGGTGCCGTGTTAGTTATTGTTTCTGAAACGAGTTACGTAATTCTAAGCAATGCTAAAGTTTAATTTTCTCTCGCATGCACCAAAATTGAAGGATCATCCTCAAAAGCGTGGCTCATCCTTTGTAGGAATAGGTAAAATAAAATGTTTATTATGAAAGCATTTCAGAATACCTAAAATCCACGTACATCGTAATGTTTAGTAGATTAATACTTGTGTTTCTGCGCTCATACCTGCTGTAAGCTAACATATCGGTTCAATGATACATATATTGTATGCATGTAAATAAAGGTATATATCGCAAATATAAATTGTGTACAGTGACGTAATTGCTAAATTGCTAGAAGCTTTCGAATACATTAAGGCAGGAAATGCCTATCAAACTTGTATCCGACAATTTCCGAAGCATATCTGTGATCGTGCTTCCAGATATGAACGAAATGATTGCAAGGAATTAGAGCAAGAGCTGATAAAACACCCGCGCCTCCCTAATCTTACTGTACGTGCACACACATCAAGCGTTGTCAATTTAACCGCGTACTTTGAAATTGGTTGAAGGACATTCTTGAATAGGGCACGATATTTTTGTCGTAGTGACGCTGCGTAATGTCATAAAACCTCCCCTGTGCGCAGGACACATTTTCCTGCCGCTAACTGTTACGTTTTTGTCTTCTTCTTGAGCGAAGAGTTCGTCATGCAGTGAATGCAGTCTCACGTCTTGCTTCATCGCGGTGAAAAGGGCAAAGAATTTAGGGAAATATAATAAACTTTTAGACTGATATTTGTCTTCTTCTTGAAAATTAAACACAATCGTCCAAGCTTAAGTATTTTTAGCTGAAATCATGTTTTCGAAATTTTTGGTCAATTCTGATGATAAAAATCATCTCGCACTGTGTTCCCAGTACTCAACTTGGTGTTACGCCGACATTTGTGTAAACATCAATTCTTCTTTTGTCATCAAGCGGAAGGAAATACAGCGTTGTATTGAGTTGACTTCAATAAAAACACTGTTTTCTCAACGACAGAATAACGGTTCCAATTCGCATCCCAATTGAAAATTTAAACAATTTCACTAACATTTATTAATTTGAAACTGCTAGTCAAAATTAGTTACACTCCACGCTAGCCGCGCTCTCGCTCTCGTGTCTAATGAAATTTAATGCGTGCCACAAACCAGTTATTGGGTCTTGTGGTAGAAGGGTAGTGTTCTGTTGCTAGAGGAGTTTCTTCAACGTTGAATTAATAAAGTATCATTGTACTTTCTGAGTACGTTTCTGAAATTCATTTTTTCTTTCAGTTTTGTAGAATCTTACTTTTTGTCTGAATGATTGACGACTTTTCTGATTGTAATATAAGAAGTCTTATTTTCAAGCATTGAGACAAACGTTAATTTTCAATGTTAATGCTAAAGAAATAAGGTGAGAATAGCTAGAATTTAATTTCAGAGCGACATTTTCGCAAATGTTCAACGATTCAAAGTGTGTCAACCAAACAAGACTGGATACTGAATTCAAATTCGAAGTGGTTTGTACAGTTACATTGACTGAAACTTCAGTTCTTCGGCCAATAAGTGAATATCCATGACTCATTCCCGTACACGTGTGAGAGTTTTGTTGTATTGGTTATGTTGTTCCATCGTTATTCATTTTGGAGCACATTCAATATCCAGAAGACGAGCAGCGGGTGCATCTAAGCGGACACATCAAAAAAAAATTTAACTTCAAGATCTGCATCACTTGTTGGCACTCATAACTAACTCTTTAATACATTTAAAGACCGGCGAGCCTTTTTCAATTAGTAATTACTTCTACTCGAATCGACATTGGTGTCGGAGGTGCGCTTCCTGGTTTTTGGGAGGACCACAAATGTTGTTCATCACGGCTGAAGCTCTCAGATGACAACCCTGCCGTAATTCGTGTTTAACATAATATGATTGATCTCGTTTAACATAATATGATTGATCTCGTTTACCATAATATGATTGATCTCGTTTAACATATGATATGAAATATGATTGATCTCGTGTGTCAAATGCGCCTGTCTTCGTAACGATGCGATGGAGGTCAAAAATAATACAGAGGAAAGAAAAAGTAAATTTCAAGTTTGTGAACTTTCTGAATTTTTTAGAAATTTAAAATCGATACTGAAATCTTTTCGTGAACTTTTGAGATAACTTTTTATTACACTACATTATTTACACGGTGCGTGCGTGAGCGGCAGGGATTCAACGAGCAACACCTGGAATAGTTTAAGTACACCCGTACACTATGATGACCTCTATGCAGCAGGGAGTGTGTTTAAATTAACAGGAATATTTGTTTCCATTTAAATTTTAAATGGAAGTTTGGATCGCTTTTCCTGACGCAATCTAAGTTCAGCAAAAGTATGATCTCACAACTTTTCAAAACATAAGAACTTGTTTTTATAAAAGATTTCGCTTACAATCGATATCCCTACGTAAAAAAAGAACCTTTATTAATTCCAACACGTTTTACCGTTTGGTGTTCAAAGCCATACAACTACTTTTGCGTGAGGGGTGCGAGGATGTGAGGTTTAAGCTTCCTTTTCTAAGAGAAGCACTCCGTGGTTACGTAAAAATCAGTGCCTGAGTCGGGAGTCGAACCCTAGTTGTAGTTGTAGTAGTAGTGAAAGCAGCGCTTCAGAAACTCAGTCTATTTCGCACCGAAAGAGTAGGGACCATTTAGTATGGACTTAGGAGAACGGGGATTCTATGCACAGGGTGTGTTCCCACACAAGATCCCCTGCGCATAGAAACAGCAAGTTAAGAAGGAAGAGCAAGAAAAGACAAATAAGAAATAACTTTCCGGCTGCGAGAACACAGCTGAGTCCTCATTTTTCTGTAGCTGTCGTTGTGCGGACCGGAGCAGACGTAGGAAGTGAGTATAAAACCTTCCTCAAGACTCCCAGGGACAGTATTTACTAAGAGAAAGTCCATACTTAGTGAAAAAATGAAGGAGAAAGAAAAATACAAAGTCCTATCTAGGATATTAGACTTGAAGACTTAGTAAAGACTCATAAACTGAACGCAGGATAATTCAACACCTACTCTGTGCAAAAAATAAAACACTGGCTATAACCTATTTAACGTCCAATACTGTGGAAGAACAGTCATCATGGGAATATTTTCTTATTTTATACACTCACGGGAATTTCACCTGAGCCGATGTGATTATCTCGTAAGTCCCCACGGGACTGGGCTATATGTGGATGCAGCTATAATAATTCTCAATTCCTGATTGCTTTGTTTTTAAAAAAGAAGACGAAGAATGATCGGTGGTCAATTTTACTTCTATATAGCTTAGTTCATTTGCCCTAATCCATGTTTTGCACATGGTTCCGACAACAACAACGATTTTCAGGATAGTAAACGCATTATTTTAAATCCCTTTCACTGCTCTTCGATTGACATATTGTCTTCCAAGATAATAATAGATCCATAAGCAGTGCTCATATGGTGGTAACTTTATACCTATCAGAAACCGCATGATCAGCGTAAAACCCACGAACCTGACACTGTAATTGTCGCTTTCCGATATCGAAGCCTGCAATTGTCCTCTGCTGCGTGCGTGAGAGGCGCGTTTCGAGTCCGTATCCTTCCAGCGCGTCTCTGGAGCTACTGGCGTGGAAAGGTTGCAAGAAAGGCCTAACATTAGGTAACGAAGTCATCATTTGAGCCGATTGGTTGACAGATTAACGATACGAATAATGACCTTTGGGGAAGATCAACTCTTTGTTAAATGGTTATTATTTGAACATGAAGGACAAGATTATTTTTATGGTTTCTAAAGCTTACATCTGGTGGGATTTCCACTATAGGATGAATTTGTCGGGGCTGATTGGATATGAGTGCATATTTCATGAGAGTGGATGTCGATATAAACAATCTCCATAGCATATTTTGCCTCAATGGGAATCATTACTGTCGTACTTCTGATGAAATTTTATGATTAACTGAAGTTTTATTTCGACTGTAGCTCTTCTAATTTCCAATGACCTGGGACAAACGGAAGGGGGGGACAAACGGCTCGATCACGTGCCGTACAAAATAGCACACCTGAGTTTGCATACTCATCTCACCAGCCAAAAAAAATTCTCTACGTCTTAATCAATGAGCTAGAAACATTTGGCGAAGTGTTTTAGTCGCCAGTACAAAGAAGGAGAACGCTATACATGTACGAGTGCAGGATTGGCCTAGGCCTCTACATAGTTAGTAGCCTCAAATCTCCACGTGTTGCTGCCCTGAAGATGACAAGGTAAACGTTCAGGCATTCTATGGAGCTCGTTCTACGAGGGGGTCTTATAGGTAAGTAAATAGGAGAGGATCGCAAGCTCTATGTGCGGTAGAGAGCGACTAATATTTACTCAAGCTTTAATTTTGAGCTAAAAAAAAAGTTCGAAGCCAGAAAATCTTAATCTATATTATATGTATGCTACATTGATGACATTTATTGCGCTAATGATGCGTATTTCTATAATCATGCGCATTGTTATTTCAAAGAGTGTGACAACCCACACTTCATTTTTTCTAAAGTGATCGCTAACAATGGAGCCCCTTTAAAGGGACCAGCAATCGATGGTGGAAGTCAGAACGATCTGTTATCACTGACGAAAGCGTCTCAGATTGGATACAAAGATTGTGCGTTATTTTGACACAGACAATTCACTTCCCTAAACACAGCTCAACTCTGTTCTCCATCCAGCATGGCTTATAAATATGGAAAAACCGAGCTCCGAAAAAAACTCTTCGTCTGAAGCCTCGATATATTCCGAGTAATCAGAGTGATCAGTGTGATCAGTGTGCTCGGGCACTCAATGCACTCAGTATACTCAGTGAACTCAATGCACTCAGTATATTCAATGAACTCAGTGCACTCAGTATACTCAATCTACTCAATGAACTCGGAATACTTTACGAACTCGCAGTACTCAGTGTACTCAGTGTATCTAGAATACACTGCGCCGGCGAGCGCGTCTGCGCAGTGTCCCTCTGCCCAGTGTGCGCAGGAGGGCTGCATTCACCAGCACACGCACACGTGTGTAAGTGCTTCATGAATCCAATTAGTGGAGTTCGTCTGATCTTCTCGTTTCCAGTCCACGAGTGAGGAAGCTATCGAGAAGGAACCATGTTTTGTCACATTTTTAGGAGCAAACTCGCAGCGCCTTCCTCTAGGGAAGACTTAGACCATTGCCTGCAGACCTACTCTACCGTATGTCAACAGCACGTACTCACTCTTAAAGTGATAAATAATCTAACGATATGGAGTACGAGTTCTAGTTGGGGGAAATCTTGATGTTCATGCTTTGTTCAGCATAGAATATGGGAAAATGATGAGTGATAAGAAAAATTCGCCACAAATGCAGCACAATTCTCGGTAATGTTTCCTTGTGTAAATAAACAGAAAAAAATCAGAATCGTTGAAGTCTGGGCGTCCCAGGTACCATGATCCAGAAGGTGAGACTCTCCTGAAAAAACTACTTACGAATTTCTGAACTAGTGGTCCTTGAATTTTGATTAATTTGAAATATTCGACTAATTTGAAATTTAGTTTGGAGGATATTAATGGGGTTTGGAAGGAAGTTATCCAGTCGCGCACGTCAGGTGAAATCAGTTGGCAAAATTGATTTCAGATCACATGTGTTCAAGGTCACCTTGTTGAAAGCGACCGAATGGACTGGATGTCGATTTTGATCATTCCTTCGTCGAATCTCTTTCGAGATATCTTGAAAAGGAATATAAAGAGCGTTATTGCACCGTAAAAAATATAAAATCAACTTAGATGTTTTCCAGTAGAACGTAATTAACAAACTAGGAGATGCTAAAATGTTTTAGCTCGAGTCCAAACACACGTGAAATTTGTCATAACGTGCATTGAAGTGAAACAATCCGGCCATGGTTCAGTTTCACAATTGATGTTTCGTGTCGATCGTTAAAAAAAATAACGGTATTCTTAGAAATTCAAAATGCCTTATTATTTAGAAAAATTTTTGAAATACCACGTCACTGAGATCTTTTCATGCAAATAAGAAAACTTTCAATTCTGCGTTGAGGATTTTCAAGTCCCTGCTGATGATCGAGTCTTCCATCGGAATTTTCTCACTCCATATCCAATTTCATAGCAAAGCTTTCATTGAACCTAATTTTCTGACCTCGAATATTCATTTTTCACGAGCTTTGCATTTCCGTACGGCGATATTTTTGCTGGGCTCACACTTTCATGTGGTGCAGAAGGCCTTTATTTCATGTACACTAGGAGGCAGGTCGATAGGTTTCTTACGTACGGAAGTAAATATCACGTTTTTTGCATCTCACCTATAAATCTGAATGCTGTTCGGTTTTCCGAGACCATAATACGAAGGAAGTTTTAACGTATGAGTCATCGAAGACTACAGATATGGCATGACTATGTACGAATTCCTTTAGTGAAATAGCGGTTAGCTTATTCACGAGCATGCTCAAAAATTAAGCTTTCGAACGAGTCATCATTCACCCCAAAAAGTCCTTTTGATGGTAGAGAAAAACTTAAAAATTACAGGGAAGTTAGCCGGAATCTATTTCTTTATTTTGGAGTCCAGCTACAAGCGTTTCAAGCCACAGCATCTCACCTGCCCCTGCACAGCGTTGATGGCAGCACGACCCACCCTGACAACGCTTCCAGGTCCGTTTTTGTCCGTAACCAAACTATCACGATCTTAAAATGGTGTAATGGTCTTTCTGGTGCAGGCGATGCTCGGCAAAGAATTACAGAGATTATCCAACGCACTTAAGTATTAATTTAGGAGCTAATATCAACACTGAGATTACATTTGTCTTTCCATCGATTTTTAGACCTCTCACCTTGATATGAAACTATGTTTAATTCATTAATCTCCAGCCAAATGTCGAGCGTTTTTGGCCTCGTGCATTTGACCTCGAAAATACATAGATTCCATTTTCAAAAAGGGTTTCTATTCTTATATTTTTCTGCATCGCATAATGAGTACAAAAACTTTCCTGTTAGCGCTGTCGAAGCATGATCGTTACAGGACTGATCTGTTCTGGCATCCCGAATGTGCCATCTGCAGCTCTCTGTCGAACAGCCCGGGTGCTCTTGGGCACGGATCTTAACCTTGAAAATATCGAACTTCAAAGTACGCTTTCGCTTATTCATGGGGGCAGGATTAGACAGTTGGTCGTCCAAAGACAATTGTATAACTTAAATATATTTAAAAGTAAAAAGTATTCAAATTCTGCAAAAACTACGGCTCCTTATTTACGAATACTGAAAATATTTTGTAGGTTACAATAATGTTTTGCTATTTTGATTGAGGAATTAAAAAAAATAACGCATGAAAAATCATTGCAACTTTCATGTTGCCAAAATACAGAATGCAAGCTACCCCTGTACAAGTTTTACCATTTATGAACATAACCCACATGTTGTATGAAAATTGGTACATCCGAGTTATTGAAGCTTCATCGAACTATAGCACAGTTTTTAGATTCACTCAGAGTTTTCTTGGCGTATCTAACATACCAGCTGATAACAACGCATGACGCGGACTTTCCAAAGAATGTCTAGAACTAAAATGGACAACGTAATAGCCATGATGGTGGTCCCGTTTAGTATATTTCGCGAGCAACGGCGCACGAGTTTATGATATATGGCATACCGCCATCCCACAGCTGAGAACAATGTTTAGATAACAACCATCGCAACGCAGTCAACTCAACAGCATAGAAAGCGTCCCCTGGGGTTCTTTGTGAGCTACCATCGACCTCGGCCCACTTCCATTTTGAGTATGCAAAAGGGGATAAAGCTCTCGGATTTACACGACAGCACTCGACAACCTTCCATTAGAGGGACCAGTCGATAAGCTCGCCCCCCAGACAGCCCTGGATGCCCTCTCTCAGAATTAGCCACGCCCATACACGTTTTGAGGTATGTCGCAGGTCTCATACCTGCCGGAACTTGGCTGCACTCCATACAGAAAAATGGGATTAGTACGCTGAGCGATTGAGCGATGATGGCCCTGGCGAAGGTTCATAGCCATTTATCGACATGCCGTAGCAAGGTTATTATTTATTTATTTTTAGTTTTTGTGAAAGTTAGTGGTATCAATATGTTTTATTTTGGAACAACATAATTAATAACAACTAGTTGGTGAACGAATACATGATTTCCTGTTTTAAAATTCCTGTGGAATCGACTAATCATTGGAGTTACTTTCAGTCTCTTTCTTCAGA
>VOMN01010055.1:0-25484 GCA_014899125.1 Orchestia grillus
GCAACTCAAAGTTTCTGAAAAAGTGTTCCCCAGTGAAATAAATGACAAATGGGAATGAAAAAAGGGATATTTTTATATTTCAGTACAAGTTAATAGTACTATCCACCACACAAACACAGCCTGGTGTTGCATGTTCTTGACACTGATGTGGCTTCGGCTTAACAAGCCAAGAACACAATTGTTTTTCAATATTTTTGCATAATGTCAGCTATTCTAAATAGAACGAGATGCACGTATGGCTATTGCTTGGAAATTCATCACAAAGCCAATAATAGTAAAATTAGTTCTAGGATCTTGAATGTGTGTCTTATGAAACAAATAGTTTCAATGATCATGATCAACTAACAGTACTCTTTAAATTATCTTTCAATTCAAAGTTTAATATACCTGAAAAATAATGTATGCATTTAATTATTCATTTATGAAATTTCCTTTCCCTGATATTAAAGAGGCTGAAAACATCCAATTTGCCAGTCTCTGACGGATAAAAAAATTCGAAATCTGAAGAACTGCTGTGCCTCGTCTTCGATGGAGTCAATAAACGGGAGCCGAAATGCAGCGTTGTTGAAAGCACTGCCAGTATTTTAAAATAACTTAGTCAAAACTGTATTGTGGTTTCATTTGGCAACCAGAAGGCCTGCATATGATCGACAGTCGAATCCACGGACATGCACACAGGGGACGAGGAAGGTGAAGAATTCTTTGAAATGCAACAGCCGCGTCTGTCGTCTGGGGACGTTGGGTCGACTTGAAGCTCACTCAGATCTTCGAACTGGTGCAGTTTTTACCCAACTCAAGAACTTAAATCATTTCTATGCATCGGACCTCGGAATAACTTGTGCCTTGCTGTCTGCTAGATCATTTTCTCGTTCAAGACGCCTCCTCGATCCTAAATCTGGCCACTTCCTCAACACTTGCCATTAATCAGCCAGAGTCTTAATCCCTTCCATCCTTCGTGTAAACTTTGAGCGACCCATCAGCATGCCGGGCCCCTAATTATTGTCCAGAATTACGACTCAAGCTTTAGATTACGTACGCCCTGCGTCTACGACTCAAGTTTTAACTGATCCGCTAGAATCACAATTCTTTCCCCGTCAACATTACAGTGCAGCTGATGAGACCCAGTTAACCCCAAAGGCGTGTTGTGAAATAATAATAAACTTTTCTGATGTGCTGTCCGTACTATTTCTACTTTCTGATTCCTAGAATAATAACGTTAAATTAAGAGTTTTTTACATTTAAACAAAGAGTGAAAAGTATGTCACAATTTATCATCATTTAACACTAATGACGAGTGCACATATTACTAGCATAATTTGAAATTCACGTTCATAGTCGACGTGGCAAAATGAGGTGAAGTAGGTCCCCAATTTCAACAATTAGACCCAATTTCAAAATTTTGAGAAAGTCATGTTTTATTACAGAACATTGGTGCTTAATGGCAGTAGCAACGGACTAACAGTAAAAGAAAAAAAATGTTTGTTCTAACCCTATCATGTGCTCCTAACCTTATGAGTACATCACGCATAGATATTTGTTTCTTAAGTACTGCCCTAATTTCTTGAAACTATGAGAAAAAAACGTCAAACGCAGGTAGTGCAATTCGTCGTGGTGCGACTGTCGTGAAATGCGGCGGAGAAAAGCAGTGCGGGCCAAAGAAGCAACGGTGAAGCGATGCTGTCACCTGCGTTCTTAATGGCTACCAGGAATATACAGGGTCGGAATAAACGAATTTGTAATGTAATTTTTTCGTTTGATCTCCTCGAGTCTCGAAGTTGTCCTCACGGTTCGTGCATGAAAATGAGATGTCGGCGTTTGAGGAGGATAGGAGTTTTTCGTGGAACAAATTCTCAATAATATGTTAGAAAATTGATTTAATGAAAAATTCAACTCTTCCTGAGAAGCCTACACCTTATATTCATGTAAAAATTGTGCATTTTAGGAGAACTGGCAGCCTTCTAGACTCGAGGTCACCTAGCAAAAAAATCTCTTAAAATTTTTTTTTGTTTTTCGCATTTGAAAATTCCTCTTCCCACTGATCATGCCAGTGTTCTTTATCGTGAATGCTCACTTTTGACATTAAAGTTTCCCAACCCACGGTCAGTTTTATTATTTCTTGCATTACGATGCGGACGCATTGTCAAATTCTTCATCTTAAAGGCAATTTCGTTGTGTTTAGATGCTTATGCTCACAACGTAAATATTAATTCTTCATCCTGTAATCTATCCATAGTGTTTAATGCTTCACAGTGCACACGTACGCCAGAATTTTCCCATCGCACGAAGCGTCTCATTATACTTTAGTAACATAGGAGCTACACGCGTGAAATTTCTCATACCAAAGTCAATACCATTGTAATTTAGCATCATGCAAACTTCTAATGAACAACCGAAATGATTTGTTCTTGAACAGGGCGGGCTCTCACGTGCGCAGACCACAATCTCTAATGACTCTGGTGATTTACAGAAATTTTCTGCACAAGAACGTCCGATATATCATGTTTTGAATAAAAAATGTCAGCTTTCAATTCACGCTCCTTCGAAATCTCGAGCTGTGAAATTTCTGCAATATTTGAGGAATCCCTGAATCGAAGCGAAATGATTCCCAGAATCATTCATATAAATTTCAAACCAGTAATTCACCAGCAATTACGAGTAATGTATTTAAGTGAAATTGAACACACGCATAGATTACTAAAGATATTTTCATAGACAGGCTTATATATGATGTAAATGCCTACGTCCATTATAAGCTTCACGAATCCTATAGTGACCTGTTTGAAGTCTCTACTAAAATTACCTTCCATTGATGATTTATACTCTCATTTCTAAATTACTTTTCATTTATTAATACATGGACTTCCCTTAAAATTTTGTCTGTAAAATTCCCCTTATTTTTTTGAAAATTTCTTCCAAAATGTTAATAATCCGTTTGATACGCAGGTGCACCTTACGTGTCTGATGTCTTTACGACTCGCCCCCTTGATGACGCGCTCTCAGGAAGAGTGCGAAAGCCCAGGCGATAAAAGGTAAAGTCTAGCACAAGCTGTTAATTTTCACTCATCATTAACCCTGGACGTCCCCCATTTTCCCCTAGAGTATCCTATGCAACTCTTATTCTAAATTACACATGCATACGTATTTAACCTATGGGTATTATCTATCCTAAAAGTACACTAAAGAAAAAGAGAAAACAGATTACGTAAGAAAAAAGAGGGTACGTATTAAAAAGTGTTATATATATTTAAATGTTATCTACATAATGTACAAATAACAGTCACCGTCCTTAATTATTGAAAATGAGGCAAACCGCTTTCTTATAACCAGTAAAGAATACCTGCCCCATGGTTCACCAAGAGACAGGGCTTTCAGTTTTCTGTCTCATGTAGTGTGCCAAATATGTCAGCCTGTTAGGTATGTAATATTGATCTATTTTCCTCCTTGATTTCTCCCCTAATTCTCCAGACTAAAGGAACACTGGTGACTCCGTTTCTATCCATGGCTATAAAGACCACCACTTAAGGCGTAGTATCGCCTCCGTCTAACCTCTCTGGTTCGGACGTCAGGTCCCACACCCTCGATCAGCATGGATGATTTTATCCCTACGCCTGACTACCAATTCCCTCAACTGTGGCATAACACTTTTTCCAACCCTTTGTCCCCACTTGCAGGCTCGTTATATGGCGTAACACTTGTTTCATCCCTTTGCCTGATTACCGGACCCCTAACCTGCTACGTAACACTCGTTCAATTTCCTTTTCTGAATGTCTTTGGCCTGACTACCAGTTCGCCCACTTGATCAGTACCTCATTTTCCTACGTAGGGATTTTCCTCATTTTCATTTTCCTTGTAGTCATTTTCACCGTACCCTTTGCTTGACTACAAGATGCTCTACCTTGTTATACTGGTCTTCTTTTTCGCTTATATGACAGTAATATCTCTCCCGCCTTAGGTGTAACAGCCCCCTCCCCCCACAGGGGCCTGACCCCCAGGTGCGGGCAGCCAGGCAGCTCGAGGAGTTGAGACGGCCCTGCTATTTAGGATCACCTTCTCATGATCGATGCCCAAAGTTCCTCCGAAAGAATCTTAAGAGCCTTTACGGGTCTTGTTTGACGAGGTGTTTACTTGGAAAAATTGCGGTCCCGTACGGGACGGGTAGACGCACAGGTACAATGGTTTTGAGCTCGATAAAGAAGTGATGTGTTACACGCTTCCGAGGCGCTGTCACACATTCCATCCGCTCGTCACTGAGGTGATGGGGTGCTGCGCTCTACGTCGGGAACCCTTGAGGACGTGACGCTTGATGATGTCGATGCATAAATACGAGTGGAAAGAAAAAGGTTATTTTTGAGTGTTGGAAATAAAATTGGGAGCTATTCGAAGATGTGATCAATAGTAGCACAAAAAAAGAGAACAAAACGACAGCGAGGGCAGAAAGAGTAACAGTATTTGTGGTGTCAATGGTAGAGCTTACAGGTCGTTATTCGAATGCTTTAGTTTTTTTTATTTTCTGGTGAGACGGAAGCTGTCTCAATTGATTTGTACTAAGTTTGAGTGAATCGGATACTAGCAAAGAAGATAGAACTTTATGTTATATAATAAACAGACATTAAAAACAGGTCTTTGATGAAACTTTCACCCAAAAAAGAAAAAGACTTGAAGTTATAGATTTAAAATATTCATGTCTCGAGCAACGTTACAGAAATTTGAAACCGATAGTTACAACTGTACTATACAACAGTGTTAGTGTTTTACCATAAATGAATTGAGTAACGTCGGAGTATAAGAGAATATCGAAGAGGATTGTACTACTAAATGCAAGTTACGTAAAAACTAGAGAAAGATGAGCATGAGCTGCAACACATATAAAACAGGTAATGCGAGTCTAATTTTTTGCAATATACCGCTGTGTAGATAGATATATCGATAACCTATCATTCTTCAACTGACTTTTGTTAGGGTCTCGTCTTTGTACAACTAAACTAGTAGGAGCGCCCCGTCAAAATTGGCGGGACAAATGATGTTAAATTCGTAAGATGCCCAATTATTCACGGTAATTCTGACATGAAATAATGTAATTTTTAGCATCACTGATACGGACTGCTTTATCTGACAGCATCGCTTTTACTTTAGGAGTACGCACCCGGGAATTTCTCTCACCTAAATCTTAAACGCGGTGAGACAGAGACTGACCGACCAAACAAGCACACGAGCAAGCTACTGGAATTGACCCAAAGTTAAGAGACACTAACTCTGCCACGTATGTTAGCATTTGTGGTAGGAAAACCATTTTTTTGATTTTCAGAATGTTTAAGTAATGTAAACAACTAAAAACTAATATCCCTAAAAAATTATTGAAGCATTTCATGGTATACAAGAACCTTACAAAATTAACCGACACTTGAGTATTTCGCAATAATTTCTTCACCTGATCATTTGCCGCTCCTTGTGAACGCTCCACCTTGTAATTCTGAATTTTGAAAAAGTCAATTTGGTGTATTCAACATGCAAGCCGGCAGCATATGTTGTTTTGTCCCAGTGTACATCACTCCAGGAAAATGGTCAGAGCAAATTTGACCGAAAGCTTGGGCTAAATAGTATTTTGTCTTGATTATCTTTCTTATAAATGTGAAAAATATAGTGGAATGATTCACTTATTATCATAGTCGTTGTAGATCCACACATACTGCAACGTTAGCTTTTGGAGAATACTGATCAGTATCGTGGGTGGATGTAGTCGTTGCGATATCTCGTTGCGTTAAAATAATTCCTATTCTGATACTATCTCTTAAAGTTTATCATGCACTGAAATCCGAAATGCGCTGTCACGCATTAAGCATCAATAATATTTGCGTTCCCAGTGCTTTTGGCAATGCTTGTAACGTTTTCAATTTAAAGTTTATATTAATATAACTTGTGGAAACAAAGCACATGTCTCTCATTCAGGCTGAAGACAGCATAACATCTGAGTTGTTTTTTTATGTATTTATTCATTTTCGACCGTTACTAAACTTCTCCCTCCCTTGCAGTAGATAGCCCCCAAATTGCCTCCTGGGTCACCTGTACCGAAAGACGGTTTTGACATACCTTATTAATTTGTAAAAAATTGAGATATATTGGATATATTGGTGAACTCCATGAAGTTACAAATACTGCACCAACTGATGTATAAAAAATCCAATATCAAACATTTATTTACCCCCTTGTGGGCTCCATGGCGTACAAGTTAGCGTGGTGGCCTCGCAGCCGGGACGTTCTCGGTTCGAGTCCCGGCTCAGGCAAGGTAATTTACGCAACCAAGAAGTGCTTCCCTTGAAAAATGAAGCTTAAACCACACATTCCTCACATCCGTCAGCACGCCAGTAGTTGTAAGGCATTGAAAACCCAACGGTAAAACGTGTTGGAATTAATAAAGGTTCCTTTGGATGCCAGTATAAGGCATTATGCGGGTTCCATGGTGTAGTGGTGGCGTGATGGCCTCGTAACCGTGAGGACCCCGGTTCGAACCTCGGGTCTGGAAGGTATTTTCACGTTACCAAGGAGTACTTCCTTTGGAAAAAAACAGTTTAAACCACACATTCCTTGCATCCCCTATCACATCAGTAGTTGTAAGGCATTGAAAACCCAACGGTAAAACGTGTTGAATTAATAAAAGTTTTAAAGGTTTCTTGGCTAAGAAATAGAAGCATGGTGTGGGCGCCATAAAAACCAAACTGGCCGAGTTTTTAGTGTGCAAAAAATTAGGCCATGAGAAATTTCGGACACTGGGACTATAATGAACACACTAACGACTATTTTCAAATGAATGGGAATTTTAAATTAAAAGTGGTTCATCAAATTACGTCGTGACTTTTTTATACTTTGACCCATTGGAACGAACAATGACTCAAATCTGTATGAAATAATTTCACCTTAATTCTAAACTCAAATAAGTTATTTATAGCTAATCTTGAGACTTACTTCCTCAAGCGGTGTTAACTTATGTGTATGCTGGCTTACATACGTGAAAAATACTTGTATATATATATATGTATATTTATGTAATCTTTTACTTCAAATGCTCACTCATACAATGTATGAAGCCCTAGTTTGTAATTTTAACATACTTATTAAGTTATTTTAACTTATTTAGTGATGTATGACCTTAAGCTTATTTTTTATAGCAATATCATTACTAAACAGTATCAGCACTTATAAATCAGTGCCTGTACAACAGTACGCTCCATGACACACTGGTACCGGGCTACGCTCCCAGCTAGCAAGGGTTCGACTCCTGCTGGTCGGAGCAAACTAATTAGCATGGAACCACGGAGTGCTTCCCTTGAAAACAGAAGCTTCAACCTTACATTCCTCAAATCACTCATGCACCACCAGCATAAGGCATTAAGAATCCAACGATGTGCTGTATATTTACTGTCTTGATTTTGATAAAAAAAATTCTAACTTCATGTGTAAGTTTAAAATCCTCATCTCTATATAGGTTGTTCTAGAAGCCTTGTAGCTTATTTAAACCCACAAGTAGTGTATGTTTTGATAATTGTTTGGTCTGCTATTCCTCACTTGATTGTAATACTGCGTCCGATGCAAATCACTTGTGGTACCTAAATGCTCCAGATGAATACCTCTCTCAATTTTGTATCTCTAGTTCGTACGTTTGGCAAGCACAGCGGCGTAAGCGCTGAACAACGGACTTTGCAATAGCAAATTAGCAACAACTGCAACTGGCGCGAAAGTACTTGTTGGTAGTTGAGGAAGGTAAAACATTGAAATTATTAACCTTAATTAAATTCAAAACCTGAGTATATTAGTTTTTGGAATATTGGCGATGAATAAACAGCGCTTTCTTTCGTAAAACCGGTCGGGAGGATTATTCAAGGTCCGTCCTCCCTAGGTTCAAGTCTGACACTTGAATACTACACACGTACTGTTATTCTATTCAACAATTGATGTAGTTAATTTTAACTTTAGGATGCCAGCACAAAATTTCAGAACACGATGGCATTTTTTGCATTCCTAAATGGTAATGAACTTTCAAGGTTAGGTTAGGAAAGGGTTTTTTACACATGAATGTAGGAGCGCGATCATGGTAGCTAAAACCTACTAGAAAATTATCATTATCTCAAAATATATTCATTTACGCCATGTACGTATGTGTAGCAAACGGGTAAAAATACGCTTTCTATGTGGTATGCAATAGAAATCTGTGGTGGGGGTTGTACAGTAAGTATCAAGTGCAAATTATAGCTCCATAGATTATACGTAGGATAGTCTTGAAAATTTGATTAACTCGTATGAAAACGTGAGTTAATGTATCCTAGATATTTTTTCTTGATCTTGTTTGGATCAAGATCATATCAGTGGCGTACCTTCTGAGTGGGTGACTTCGTCATATTTTTAGTAAATCATGGCTTAGATTCGAATTCAAAATTTACGGTGCATCAATTGATATTTAGTTTAATCCATTAATATCGAAAGTTTATTCCTCAGTATATCTTATTAATTTTTGTAGAAATTTAGTCATTTGCATTATATAATATAACTGGAAGGAAACCCATTAATATATTAAGCTTAGTCCTTAATAAATTTTACTAATTGTTGTGGAAACTAGTCATTAGGAAGTCATTTGCATTATATAAGATAATTTGGAAGAAAAATATTCTCCAGTCATTGTAATATTTGTGATTCCATGATGACTTTGGCTAGAAGTCATGAGGTACCAAAAATCTAAATGAAGTAGAAAAATTTTTGTCACTTTCACAATTCGTGGGTACATTATTTCATTAGAAAAATGTAGATGCACTGTATAATCAATAAAACACCAATTATCATTTCCTTCTGTTACCATTGTTCATATTCAGTTTTATTACCATAGAGCATCTCAAAAATTTTATGCTTTCCAATAATGGGTTAATGCATTTGTTTTGTATGTATTAATGTGCATATAATTAAAATGTGTTTAAGATGGTGTACCTTATTTCCCCAGTATCTTTAAAATGAACAAGAAAAACTAGCTGAGCAAATTCCATATCATGAGCTAGTGCTACCTTCCAACCTACCACTGATTGATATATATCAACAGTAGTGTACATCACCAAAGTATATTAACTGTAATATGAAAGTAGCTTAATATTAATGGTAGAAGGTATTGATGAGCAAAATTAGTTTCAGGCAGATGTAATAAGACAGTAAGTTGTTTCTTATTATTTGAGTACTGAACATACTTGTAAAGTTACAGTAGAGGAAAGGACTAGATGTGCTGGACTTTTAGGTATGAAAAATTAATCATTAAATTGATACAGCATTATTATTTTAAGTGTAAGCAAGATGGAATTCTGTTAATTAAGGACAGGATGTTTACATGTGCACCTCACTCGTGAACCTCCTGACAGACATTTTTACGAGTGTCTCTTCTGTGAGTTGGCATTGTTTTTAGTATTCTCAAAAAGGAAATAGATGATCAAAGCTAAGTTGATGAAAAATTCATGATCAATTTGAAGCCTAGACATAGATATTCTTATTATGTATGTAAAATATATTACAAGCTTGAAATTATTGTTTTCCTAGTGTAAATGTTTGCATTCTGCATTTTGTTAGAGAATGGCTTCAACATGCTTATATACAAAAATTCTTAACTACATTCAAATGTTGATGTTGGATAATTGCTTTCTTTGGTTGAACACAGAGAAAACTGCTGTGAAATGTACAACATAAAATAGAAGTTAAAATTTAGTGAGCTATTGAAGAGCAACTATATACCTAATATATGCTTGTAACATTTATGAAATGAATATCAATACATGATATAGTATAACGTATATAAGATTTACATGTCTCTAAAAAGCAAGTCAATATATCTTGCAGAAAATTCAAAATACAAATTTGCTCAAGAAAAATTGGTTATGATTAATATGATATAGAATGCACTAAAATTGCCTCTATAAGTGACAAATATGTTCACCACTCAATGTTTGGTTTGGAGGTATGTGATAGTCCCTTCATGAATCAATCTGGATTTCAGATACAAAAGCATTTTGATTTTGATTTTTTATTCTTAAAGTGGATTATATTCATTATTTTGCATTAATCCATGCAGAAATTATATTGTTGACTATTTTATACAAGGAACCTGAAATGAAAATGAATGCAAAGATACAAATTTCCATTTGTGCAAACTTCAAGGATGCACTGACTGCTTGTTCTTCCACTGTCAGTGCATCCTTGTTATTGATTGGAAGTGTTATTGATTATTATTTGTCATTGCAGATCCTTGAGGAAATTTGAAGTTTGTGTGTAGTTGTGTCCAGCTGCCAGCATGGGAATACAGGGCCTATCTCGGCTCATTGCTGACGTTGCTCCTGGCGCCATCAAGGAAAATGAAATTAAGAATTATTTTGGTGAGTTGTACTGAGGTAGTCTTGATTGAATTTTCTTGTTGCTTAATGTGTTCTTATATATGTGTTGACATTATGCACTTTTTGTGCCCTTATTTTGAGTGTCCTGGCTGGATAATCTATTAGTAGATATTCTCCATATTATCTGATGAATGACTGATGAATGTTGATTTTAAGAGCATTTTCCTGATTTTAGTTAGTGTTTTCATCATGTTATAGAATCAAATTTTATTGTGAAGAATATGAGTATTCAAGTTGTAGCTGAGGCATAGCTAGGATAAGTATTGGCAATATTAAATTTCAGTAATGAGCTCATGTGATAATTATAATGCAAGTTAAATCAATTCAACATTTTCAAAGATAAAATTAATACTTAAGAGCTTAGTTTTATCTCTTACAGTCTCATCTAGTAGGATTGATGTAAAAAGATTTGGTGTTTTAAGTGTCCTTAGGGAGACACTGTTAGGCTACCCCTTGCTCAAGCTAAACCTACAGGTATCTTTTGGGTCCACTTTGCTTCCTTCCATTTTTGTGCCTTCTTTGCTTATGATTCTTTATCTTTTCTTCCGTTTCCTTCTTAACTTGCTGTTTTTATGTGAAATGGATTGCATGTGGGAGCACCCCTTATGCACAGATGCCTCATTCTCCCAAGTCTGAGTTTTTAAAGCCCTGCTTTCCTTATTACTACTACTTGGTGTTATCCTGAATCCATAAAAAAGCTTGAATCATACACATTTGAGAGATTGAGAAGGCAGACATTTCATTTTGCAAAACATGAGGCATCATCAGAGCACAATATCAAAATGAGATATCACATCCTGTAAAAGCTTAAATATCCAGTTCCACTCTCATTTGACAATCTAGTCTGATAGGATAATAGTGTACTTTAGTTGGCTTACATAAGGAAATATTTTATGGGTCTACTTCAGTTTCAAAGAAATCTTGCTCTATTCATTCTTCTTCGATTAATTTTCTCTTCCCTCTGATAGAAGAAAATAATGGATGACCTGGTCTGGGAAAGTACATAATTTCAGGTGTACCTTGCTGTATGATGCCTTGCTTTGCAATGTTTTGATCGTACGATTGCTGTTGATTTATCCCATTTTTTCAAATTACGATAGGTTACGCTTGTTATCATGGTTGCCAGGTTGAGGACAATCCGCAGCATGGTAGGTTCCAGGAAATGCAAGTCGACATGTGTGCAATGGGATTGCAGCACTACCAAACATGACCGCCAGGCACAGCACTACACTTTACCAGTATTTCTTGTGCCACATTCAAGCCAGTACTTGCATATTCTCTGGGAATTTTTATGTTACCACCACAATGATGACAATGCTACATTGTGGGGCTCCACTTTTTTCATTCAATAAACTTTCTTAATCCAGTATCTCAGATTCCATATAAATAAATGCTATTGAATGGTATGGAATTATAAAATAATGCATTGTGGGCTATTGTGAGTGGATATGGGATATGAGGCAGAGGTATATGTCTCTCTTTTCAACCCATTATTCTACAAATTCTCTATGTGACCATTTGTTAAGCAGTCCGGTTTTCAGGAATATAATGCAATCACACAGCAAGTTATTCGGCAGATTCCTTTAATGTTTTTGATACATTCCTATGTATGATTTAGATACTGTAACCAATGCTTTAAAATACACATTCTGAGACCTGCAATTGATACAATAAATGTTTTTCCATTTCATGGAGGTTTTTGTTTTGTGTCATTGACAGGCCGTAAGGTGGCCATTGATGCGTCGATGAGCCTGTACCAATTTCTCATTGCTGTCAGACAAGAGGGCAATGTTCTTACATCTGCTGATGGAGAGACAACCAGGTAAGCTCATTAAATTTTGCATTATCACGGTACACATGATGTCTCATCAGGAATAGGAAGCTGCAATTTAGTGCCCCTGGCATTGCTTGCCTTCAAAGTTCTACCCTGTGGTGTGCACAGAAAGGCATTGCTTGAGGGTTTTACTTTTTCAGTTTGGTTGATTTAATAAATAAGTTATTGACGTTGATTTTAGCAGTTATACTACTAGAGTTGTAACCTCATTTTAGCTTAAATGTCAGCTGTTGGATAAGTTCAAGTTGACCCATTATATTCTAGCAAGTCGTTTGTGTTTTGGGGGGATGGGGGGGGGGAGGAATAATTCAAGTATGGATGTGATGTTGATGTAAGAGCTAAATGCTTGAAAACAGATGCTGAGTAGCATAATTGATGCATGGATTGACTTGTATGCTTTTGAGTTGTTACATCATCAGTAAAATAGGAAAGAAAATACAGGTCTACGGGCCACAAAGTTGTGCAATGCTATACCTATTTATAAACATGGTCACTTCACTCAGGTACAGATAATATCGAAGAAACAACAAGACTGCTGTTGGAGTATCTATCTTTAAGATACAATTTCTGTAGATCATATATTTTATCAGACTTCATCATGACCACTTCACCCCTTGAAGAATTACCTCGAGAAGGCTGGCGGTGCATTCACACTGTCTGTACAACCGACAGTGACTGTGTGAATGCAACAACCATCGCCACGAGATATCTCAGGATAATTTGTTGAGGGGTTAACTTTTTGAGACCTTGCGGTGCATGAGTGTTCCGAAAAAACTCGAAACATTACTGGAGTACGTCTTTTTGCAAGCGTGCAGGGCCGTAGGGACTTGAAAACTAATGTCTAGGTATCACTCTTGGAAAAGAAAATTAACTTCTAATGTGAAATGCATGCATCAAAGTTTGTCTATTTAGTAATAAACCTAACCCTTTAGTTGGGTCTCCAAAGGTTTAAGTTGCTTTGTGGATTTATCTGTGGTGCTGTTATGTTTTGAATTGAATCCAGTAATACATTCACTAGATTCACATTTTTGTCTATTTAACCGAGTTGCATTTAACTTCCTCTCAGTCACTTGATGGGGTTCTTCTACCGTACCATCCGCATGGTGGAGAACGGAATAAAGCCCGTGTACGTGTTTGACGGCAAGCCTCCCACGATGAAGGGCGGCGAGCTGGCCAAGCGCGCCGAGCGCAGGGACGAGGCACAGAAAGAGCTTGCCAAGGCTGAGGAGGCAGGTGAGGGGACCCTGTAGCAGCAACTCGCCTCTACCTTAACCTGGTGTCATTGTTCCAGTACAGTTGGAAGAAGTTCTCAAATATAATTTATGACCCTAGAAATGTAAATTTTAAGAATGTCGTGTAATTTTTCATCTTCATGTTAGTTATTGTACTTGGCAAATTTGTGCAAAAGGTAATTTAAAATTCACGTGTTCAAGAAACGAACATAACTGACAGAGGTTGAAATTTATCTTAGATTGAAATAGGTTGCTCCCCTCCTTTTATAGCCTCACAGTTTTTGGGCATGTTAGTCGATTCCTTCAGGACAGATTGCTTCATTTTCTGCTGTTATTGACTACTGCGTGCATCTACCTCTGCTAATTTATCATTAGCTACTCAGTTTCTATTTTTTGAGGAGAAGCAATCCTTTGAAGTGATCGTGCACTTCACCTTGATCTCGACGTTGGAAGTACATGTGTGGTGTGCGTTGCAGGCAACACGGAGGACATCGAGAAGTACAGCAGGCGGCTGGTGAAGGTGACCAGGGAGCACGGACTGGAGGTGCAGAAACTGCTGTCCCTCATGGGCATCCCTCACCTCACGGCCCCCTGTGAGGCTGAAGCCCAGTGTGCTGAGCTCGCCAAGGCTGGCAAGGTGCGCATTCTTCTTCGCTTAAACTTATTCAAACTTTGTTCGGTTTACGTCAGTCCTGACATTCCTGTTACATAAGTCGATGCGTTCCTGTTACATCAGTTGATGTGTTCCTGTTACAACAGTCGATACGTTCCTGTTACATCAGTCGATACGTTCCTGTTACATCAGTCGATACGTTCCTGTTACATCAGTCGATACGTTCCTGTTACATCAGTCGATACGTTCCTGTTACATCAGTCGATACGTTCCTGTTACATCAGTCGATACGTTCCTGTTACATCAGTCGATACGTTCCTGTTACATCAGTCGATACGTTCCTGTTACATCAGTCGATACGTTCCTGTTACATCAGTCGATACGTTCCTGTTACATCAGTCGATACGTTCCTGTTACATCAGTCGATACGTTCCTGTTACATCAGTCGATACGTTCCTGTTACATCAGTCGATACGTTCCTGTTACATCAGTCGATACGTTCCTGTTACATCAGTCGATACGTTCCTGTTACATCAGTCGATACGTTCCTGTTACATCAGTCGATACGTTCCTGTTACATCAGTCGATACGTTCTTGTTACATCAGTCGATACGTTCATTTCATTGACGTTTATTGATAGTTTATGTTGTCTAATTCATTCAGGACAAATGCAGATTATTATCCACGTTAACTTCGGGTCAATTCAGGGTATTTATAATTGCATCTTCAAGATAAATCCTGAATAGATTCGAATTCAAAGGAGGGGAACGAGCTGCGATGTAGAGATCTATTTGATGTAGAGATCTATTTTGCTCTCTGTAATCAGTAGCGGCAGAGTGAGGACTGGTGGACCTTCAAATGCTTGTTTTGAGCACAAGAATACCCCCACAATTCAGGCGGGTAGTCATGTTCTACCGTAAACGTGTCATTTTGAGTAGAAATTTCTTATTTGCTACACATGTAAAGGTGCGCTGGGGAATGGTCGATCTATACCGAGAGAATTTAAGAAAGGAAGAATAAACTCGTTTCAGGCCGTTGTTTCCTTAATAAAGCTTCGTCGAGTTTGCTCGTTCTCGGTTGAATAATTAATTAACATTGGGTTAAAACGAGTTTACTCGTTCTGGCCAGGGCTGGTGTTACTGGTCGAAGCTTATTTCACAATTAGTTTGGTTTGGTCATTAGGAACTGGGTTTTCAGGGGTCATTCGTTTCAGAAATGAAATTTTAAGTGGAAATATTGTACAGTTGCCGGAATACATGCCGTACCTTAATCGGAAGAGAAAGAAGCCGTGAAGTACTGAAAATGTAATGTTTTTTCACGTCATTTCATGATTCCGTTTGTAAGTTTTTCATTGGAAAAGTGTGAAGGCGCCGTATAATCAATCGAAGTTTTATTGCCATTACCTTTTGTTACCATGGTTCTTATCAGTATGGTTTCCATCAAGCTCCAGATAAATAATGCTCATGTATTCATGGGTCAATTTTTTCAATCTTATCATCCTCCTTGTTGATAATCCAAAGCTGTAGATTATTGCTAATTCGGGTTCATAATTATTTTAGGGTTCTAGTTTTTCTTAGATTATTGAACGTACGTTGTGTCACCGTTTTTCTCTTCAGTTTGTTATTGAACGACGCATTTGATTTAGCCTAACTATCTTCAAAGTGCTACTATTTACTTAGTATGAAATAACGTTGTACAGTATTTGACTACATAAATGTCACAGTGAAAACAAACCATGGACGCCTGATCAGCTGGTCGACTATTGTTGGAGCTCACTGCCCAGCAGCTTCCTTGGGTACTTCAGTTAAGAGTGAGCGCGTTCGATTTTGTTCAGTTCTCCCTACAATTCTTCATGGGTGATTATTCTGACTTTCTGAATACACGAAGGCCGTGAGTGAAGGGAAATTAGAGTAATTTTTAGGCGTCTATTAAGGTCACTTGCAACCGCCAAGGGTGGTGCCGGAGCCCAGTGGGCTAATAGGATGAGCTGTTTGGTGCCTTCTGTGTTTAACGTTACAGCTGTTTTGAAGAGCTTCTTTCTCAATTGACCTGATACGGGACCCAGTGTCGCCAGTCATTGGTGTGGCCTGTGGCAGCTAAGTTTCTGAAGCAGTGAAATTCCAATGACTTTTGATGAATATAGTTACAGTGAATGTATATTCTATAGTTCCAGATTGCCTTCACATAATTCCTCATGAGGCAACTGATTAGTTTGTCTAGTTCTTTTAGACTTTTTCGCATCTTTTTGCAATCGAATAATTCTTGAACCTTACTGGAAGATGTTTTTTGCCAACTTGTTTATTTTCATCACGTATTACTTCCGTCTTCCTCTGTGGTGTTCTTTAACTAAGTAAAATAAAAACGCTTTGAATGCGATAATTCTGTGATGTGAATTCTGTGCGTCAATGAGTGCGGGTGTGCGAGTCTCATGAAATCATGGAAGACTCTGAGTTGAAGATCGAAATCTCGTCACGTTCGTCGTGCGTTTCCTCTTTGGCGACGCTGTATGTGTTAAGTGATGAGAAACCTGTAGTCCTATGGATGGTTAGTTGTCTTTTTATTCCCAATATCAAATTTTCTTGGTACGTGCACCTTACTTCTCTATGGAAGGAGTCACAGCATCTGTGATTTACTATTTCAACTGCATTGGTGAGCTTATCTTTCGGATCTAGTGCTCCCTGAATCAGATGCATAGTTGTAGAAGTACCGAGGTTTTTTCAATTTTTTCAGTTCAGAGATCCTAGGCTAGAGTGTGTTAGCTGTGAAAAAGTTGAGGGTTAGCGTAAACAATTCAGGCTCATTGTTCGACTAGTCAATGTTCTGACTTCGCCGCTTTGAGCCAGGAGTCATAAATTGTTTCCTGGTTCATTCTGATGCCTGAGTTACCTCGAGATTAGTATCCCAACAGGGTCTATCTTCGTTAATGCTGCTTGAGGGGAGAAGCTCTCCTCAGTGGCAACACAACTATCTGCAGCACGCGTTCCCGGAAACCAATCTAATTTTTTTTTTACATCGGTAAACCCCATGTATTTTTTTCTTATTTATTGTTCTTTACTTGAAAATGTTGGGCGTTCCTTGCAGTCAACTTTTTGTACAGCTATTTTATTAATAAGTCAAGCGTTGATTCCTTCATTTCATAGGGTTGCTTACTGCAACCACTAAAACAGTCCCTTGAGCAGACGGGAAGTTTAAACTCGCATCCTCCAACGCATGCCTCTATACTCAGACACTGTAGAGCAGACCGTGTGCAGGTGTACGCTGTGGCTACTGAGGACATGGACGCCCTCACGTTCGGGACCCCGGTGCTGCTGCGGCACCTCACCTTCAGCGAGGCCAGGAAAATGCCCATCAAGGAGATCACGCTCTCCAAGGTGCTGGACGAGGCCGGGCTATCTCAAGATGAGGTAAATCTGCGGTTATTTTGACCTGTGCGTCGGGTTATTCTTTTATTTTGTCACGCATAGTTTGTATAAACAATTGTAATAGTGGGGATTCTTCACACTCGGAGATCACGCTCTATACTCTGCTAAGTACTCGATGATGACGGATATTATCAAGAGTAAATTAATCTCGGGTTGTTCTCGCGTCTGTTGGATTTTGTTCTTTTGATGATGAGGCAAATGCCAAGTGTGTTTGAACACTGCTCAGTATTCGTTATCTCTAAGTGTTAGTGGTTCTCAGAATGTAAGTCTGGATTTATTGACTGGATTTTTCTTAGAAATGTGTTATTTTGGGCTTAAATTTATGAAGTTCTCTACTCGGAAGTGATATGATCTGAAGTTACGAAAAGTCAATGGTTCTCAGGTGGTTCTGCAAATCTGGACTGCGTTTACGTGGGTGTGACGAGATGATACTGAAATTTACAAGCAGCTTCCTTGAATAAATTTAGCATGCAGTGGTCCCTAAGGGACTCTGTTAGGTTACCTCAGCTATAGTTAGGCCTTTGGGACTTAATATTTCGTGCCCACTTTGCTTCTTTTTTTTCCCTGCCTTTTTTTGCTGTTTATTATTATTATTTTCAAGACTATACTAAATAGTCCCTTCTTTTGGCTCTTGAGGTAGCTATGTATGTGGCTGGGGAGCTTTAAACTAACTGATAACATAAAATAAAAGGAAAATTTTGGCATGCAGTCGTGAGAATCGAGAAATTTGTGTAGTTTAGCACCACTCCATTATTCTGTCATCACAGTTGGCACGTTGCGATCATTTTCAGCATGGTCCAATTGACTTGATGGCAATAGTGAGTATTGAAGGGGCCAAGTTCGCACCACCGTAATGCACTGGAAATAGACGTTAGCTTCTTCCCTCTCACGTCACCAGTTACCTCCCAAGTCTGCGACCTCACTACGCGAACTAGCGTGTTTTAGTAGGCTGAACGTAACGCAAAGCTTCGCCCAAATCTCATGCAAATTATTTTCAGAGGCTTTGTAACTTTGCTGCTCATATTTTAGCTCAACTCGATATTAAATGATGTACGTAATATCAATTGGAAGTATTCAATTTTGCGTTTATTAATAATTTGACTACCTTATAACAGCTTGTTTGTGGGTAAAATACTTATACTACTAAACACACTTGGTAGTGTCACTCCTCTGTTTTTAAATCATATTTTTAAGCAACACAATATTACAATTTTCCTAATCTCATCATTCGCCTTATAAACGTAATATTATTTCCGTTCAATTTATTCTATGACTCTCATTTCGCATTCTCGCGCCTGCTTCACTTGGATGTGCATTGAATATCACACAAAAGCGTTGCAGTTCATCGACCTATGCATCCTGCTTGGGTGCGACTACTGCGACAGCATCAGAGGCATCGGTCCGAAGCGCGCCATTGAGCTCATCCAGAAGAACCGCTCCATAGACAAGCTGCTCGAGGTGCTCGACACGAAGAAGTACACACCTCCCGCCGAGTGGCCCTACTCGGACGCGCGCAGGCTTTTTAAGGAGCCTGAAGTGAGCAGCGCTCTTGATATTGAGGTGAGGGCATTTGGTCTCGCTAATTTAGGATTTTTACGTTTTGAAATGCGTGAGGAGCTCTGATGTATAGCTGTCACACTGCGTTTAGAGACGTCGTTCGGGTGGAGCATTATCTCGATTTTTTAGTAAGTTCTGCGTTTGGTCCTCAGCTCAAGTGGACCGAACCTGACGAAGAGGCCCTCGTTCAGTTCATGTGTGCGGAGAAAGGCTTCAATGAAGAAAGGATCAGAAATGGCTGCAAGAAGCTGCACAAGGCCAAAAATACGGCCACTCAGGGCAGACTGGACAGCTTCTTCAAGGTTTTGACACCAGCTGGTAACGGCAAAAGAAAGGTGAGTTTTGAAACTGTTTTCATAATTTTTCTTCTACGTTATTGCACTAGTCAGTAGTTGTAGCAAACGACTACCAAGCGGGACCTGTCTGAGGCATGGACTCTAGATCAAGTGGGAGTTATTCGGTCGAGCTGATCAGAAATAATTCTAATTTCATTTCTACTTGGTCTCGCTCATGTGTTGCAATTCGACTCTATGAGGGGGATCAAAAAGTTCGCAGAATTTATCGTAGCAATGAAAAAATGAGGTTAGAATAAGGTTAAAACATGTCAGAACATATGACCGAGTGTTTACCTTGCTTTTAGTTACTTGCAATCAATTATGCACCGACTGTTGCACAGAGCGGACTGTTAGTCAAGGAGGCTCATTTTGGAACCTTGGAAAATGGCTATTTTGAGATAAGATCGAATAGCAAATTTCTGTGTTCCCAAGGGAGCACAGATCATTGAGGCTTTAGAAAAACTTAACGGTACTACAGCTCCAAAAAAATTGCATTCTGCTGTTGACGGCCTTGTAAAAAATTGTCTTGGTGGAAAACCAGCAACCTCAATAAATGACGAAAACATTGAGGCTGCTCAGATTTGAATTGAAGAAGATTGAAGAATAAGAGTTAGTCAGTATATCCCGACACATTTTATGCGGCTTTGCAAATTGTGTTCTGAAGGATAATTTAGGATTAAAACAAGCTTTCAGCGCATTGGGTCACAAAAGCGTTGCGCTCTGATCATCTGATTTTTTCGAACTGCTCTGTCCATGACGATATTGAACAAATTTGTAGATTATGTCGAGCATTTCTTGTCTAAAATTATCACCGGAGTGGACCCAAGAAATGACAGCTACCATTTTCTCGGATTCAGATTAGGTGATACTGTAAGGTTGTCTTGAAGATCAAAGAACTGTAACAGGGGCTTACTGTCTTATTGTTTTAAGGAAGCTAAAGAATGCATTTGTCAAAAAACGAAAAGGGAAACTTCTGAGAAATTCTGCGAACTTTTTAATCCGCACGCTTCCATTTCCCAACAGACACTCGCGTAGCATACGTAAGATTTACGTCAACAGTAGTTTGAATTCGTTACAGTTGCTTGCACCAGCGGAAACCTGCCGTGGTTTTAAATTAAACTTTCTACATTAACATTCTTTCGTCTGTATTAGATTGTGCCAGAACTTTTAAGTGCAGTTATACTTACACTCCTTTTAACATTTCTCCAAAGTTAGTGTTCTAAGTATTGTACTTCTCAATCATGGCTACTCTTACTAATGCTAGAATAGTTATTGTGAATTTTGGCATCGTAATTTCAAGTGCGTAGGGTTGAATTTCTTTAATATGAAGATAGTAATTTTCCTCTCCCTATGCTAACACGTTGGCCTCCTTCGTTTCAAGGCGCCTGAGAAGAGTGGTCCTGCCAACAAGAAAGCCAAAGCTGGAGGAGGGAAGTTCAAGAGGGGAAAATAAACTATCATTATCAAAGTTCTGTTCAAATTTTATCCTCTTCAATCTCAAGTAGCGTTAAAACAAATTCAGTGGTTTACGCTGTCGCTCTTACCGATTATTTTCTACTTTATATTGTTGAGATCCAGAGGTGAGTTCTTATGTTAGAGTAGGTCTTCTCGTAAAGTCCAGCTATAAAATAAATCGTTTCCCATTTTTTATTTGATACTTGAAAATATGCGCTAGATTTTAGTACATGATCCTTTTAGCTACCGAAACTAAGTTAGAATCTCTTGAAGCAGCGTTAAAGAATCCGTTTTTTAAAATGATATCTCGTTTAAGGCTGCATGTTCCTACAATTCAGTTTGAGCTGTGAAGCACGTTTGATATTGACCAACTTCTAACTACCACATTCTTTTAAACTGGTATCTGTGTGTACAACCTGTTACTGTAGAGCTTTTTTTTATAAACTCTGTACTTTGACGAGTTAGGAAAAAATTGAAATTGATTTAACAGTGAAATCGGTGAATGAAGTCAGGAGTCCTATTGGTCGTGATAGTTCGAACGATAATTTTCACCATCTATGTTTGTTAGGCCATGCAGCAGCGTTGGCAGTTGCAGTGCGACCTGAGCTAACTGCTCTTGTTCCTCTCTTATTTGCATGTTAGCTTTACCTGTTTAGTATCTCGTTGAAATGGCACGGAACTTGAGGTTAGAAACCCAAGAATGAGAGCCGCTTGGCTCGTTCCAATTGTCATCTTCAGTTTTCATGCACGAGTATTGGGTCGTGCTACGATGCCGTCACGACTCCGCCGTCAAAGTTGCTCCTCATTCCTGACGTGCTGGCGTCTCTAATTCCATTGAATGAAAACCGTGTGTATTTCTACAATGTGGAGCTACATATGTATTCATTCATGTAGATTAGTTTTCCTTGTAGGTGGGGAAATTCCATTGATCAGATAAGTTAGATTTTTTCGAAGTAAAAAGCAATTATGAATGCATTTGTAAGTTCAGCCCCTCCCCCCTCCCCCTACATTCCTACATGAACGAGTATTTTAACTTCTTCACCCTTGCTTCAATGCGCTAATGGGAGATTTCCCTTTCGTGTAATTGCGCAGAATCCAGATTTATTTTTTCCATAAAGATACAAGGACTTGTAGAACTTTTCCTTTTTTTAGTTTCTGTCTTTTGCGGAGGCCGGCGTGAAACGCCCTCGACATTTATAAGTGAATTATCGCTATTGTTTTGGTAGCAATTTTTTTATTTTCAACGAATCTCTCTATCTTTTTGATAGTAATCATTGTTAGCGTGTTTGCCTTCCTATGTGCTCATTGAGGATCAATTCGAGTTATGTAATAAGAGAAGATTTTATGCGTCACAGCGAAAGCTTTACTAATACCTGCACTTTCGATCTTCACCGGGTTCCTTGCCTTTGTGTGAGCTGATGTGACGGTCAAAATGCCTTTTCGTGGCGCCTGGTGGGAATGAAATTGATGCATGTCACACGCGATGTATCTGTTTACTAGACAGTTCGGTCAAAATTAAGCTGAAGGATCGAATAGAAAAATTTCTGTAATGTCACTATTACTCTTGATTCAATTCTTTTCAATTTCAAGTGGCCGGTAATTTATAAATATGAAATATTTCTCATCGTTGGTCTTCTTTGCCCTATACACTTGAGTTGACTCTTGTCAAATGCCTCCAGCTGCCAAAACTTTTAGCGCTTCATTGCGTTAACTCGCGTTGTAATCCAGTCGTCCACATCATGGAGCGCGAGATGAGTTCCACAACAACTGCTCTATCTTCCTATTTACCTCTAATGGCAAGATGTTTTCTGCGTTACTTGGCCCTCTCTCTAAGCGGAGGATGGCTCGACCTGCTCTTCGGTTTTAAAGATCCGCGTTATTCGACGTTCCGCTGGTGAGAATCGTATATGCCGTTATCGTCTACACCGGACTTGAAAGGGGGGTTTCCGATCGTATGCTTCCTTTCCCTAGGGAAGTACACTGGAAACATTTAATTAAATCAGTCCGGCACGCCCGGATTCGAACGTTGTACCTTCTCGAAAGGCATCCCAACTCGTTTCCACTGGACTACGGTGCTCCGTTACTGTGTATTGGCATTCCTTCTTTTAAGAAGTTTGTACCTCGCGTTGTAGCGCTGCTCTGCATTGAGCTCCCAAATGCTCCAATTCATTTGACGGTACTTTCATTACTGTACTTTAACGCTCACTACATGCTGACAGATCTCAGTTTATTCTGTATATTTCATGGTATTCTATCTCGTATTTCATATCGTTGATATGTTCTTCTATTTGAAAAGTGCCCGTAGTTTTGGGTTCTGGGTTAAAAGAAATGCTTTTTTTAGTTATACTGCATGTTGCGCTTATTCAGTTTAAATATTGAAGGTTTTCTCAGTAATCAGGTGAAATGCATTGAAATTTTGATTTTAACAAATGAAACTTTATATCAACTAAAAAAGGTCAACAAGATCGAGTTAATACATCAGTTGGTACAATAGTAACATCTTTCAATTTTCGTAAGCGTCGATCGATAAAGATTTTGCGCTGCAATTTGTGTAAGTTGTACGGACTTGACGAACATGTGGTAATTCCAAAGAATAGGAGTGAAACTCGAAAATTGTTGCTCTAAAAACATATACTAAATACGAAGATGATACGCATGGTGTGACGTCCATTTGTTATATACACCTTAAGAATTAAATAACATAATTGAAAGGTTTCGACGTACTGGCATTTGTGACCAAGTCACTTGCTTGAAAACTTCGGTCCGACACCGACTCCAATATCGGTGCTACCTGAATCACCTGTTGGCTAGAAAAATAGAAAAAACTCTGCCTCGACGCAGCAACTTACAATAATGAGTGCCTAATTTTCAAGTTATTTTCAGTCGCTTTGTTATATTCTGTTTGTATTCTGCCTACTTCACAGAAAATAACAATTATGAGCGAATGGTAATTACATTTAGCGTTCAGGTTTAAAACGAATAAATACTTCATTGGTGACAAAACCTACAGGTTATGGAAACAGGGAATCTGCCGTCTTTGTACAGAAGGTGGAGTCTCGTAAGTTCAATCTCGCTGCTGCCACCGAGTGACGCCACTTGACTGTGGAGCTCACACGGTACCGTCCGCGTATTGGGTCCGGCCAAACGTTTGGTGATAATGTTGACTTCATCGTAAGCCGTTAAAGAAGCACTTGAAAATCCTCTTGTGCGTTAGACTGTACCATACCCTGCTCAGCAGGTGGATGTACTAGACGTGCGGTGAGGTGCGACTTCTTATTTGGGGTTTATGGGGTGGATTTTGGCGGAGACTTGCATTATTGTATGCCGCCTCCGAAGGTACGCAGGAGTTACTTTGTAAATAATTATTACCGGTCATTTTTGTATTGCGCAGTTGTTCATGAAAACTAAAATTGAAACTCAGTTGCAATTGCACTTACAATCACTTTGAACTGTTGAATTCAAATTACAGTTCAATTCCCCGTAAAAAATAATTACTGGTTTTACGCAACCCCTTTGTTCCTCAGCTGGGGGGTTCTTCACTGCCGGGAACTTGATTGAGATAATTCAGTGCACTTTTTTCTCGATTCACGTTGGAGTAACTTACTTGACACGTTTCTGCAGGAATCCTTGAACTTCTTGAAAAATTCGTGAACCGTTTGTATTAAATCTGTATCGAAAAATTGATCTCAACGGCTTAATAAAAATACTCACGGTTTAAAAACAGTGGATACAAAGACCGGTCTATATACACGAGCTCCACTTCGTCAGCAGTGGTCTAGATGCGATATCGATTTTCTTGTTCTGTTGTTTTTATACTGCTATGAATCAATAATACTGTTGAGCCATCAAGAGCATTTGTCTGGTCAGCTTTTCTCCTTGTGACGGTAAGTCGTTTCGCTGGCAAACGATTTGGGTCGATACGAGGTGTTCTCTTTCTTGTAATAAAGTTTCTACAGTTGCCATTGTAGACAGTTTTCATGAAGACTCTAATAAAAGTAAAGCTTGTTTAGATTATCAAATACTTTCCTCGTGTAGTACTCAGAACTTCCGATTCCATGAGCAGTTTTGTTATTCTACAGCAGCAAGTTGTCGGAATCAATAACCCCAGGCAAAAAATGAAGAGATATTTTCAGGTGATCAATCAGATCTTCTCCTTGTTGAATTTGATGGAGGTTCGACAGTTGAACTTTTATTGTCAGACCTTCTTCGGAAGTTGTGACTGTCTCTGGAACGAGTTCTGGAAAATCGAGGTGAGCTCGAATGAGGTGACCTTGAATCTTGCGGTTCACGAATGTACTTCGGCGAAGGTGCTTCCCGAACTGAAAAATCGACGGTTTCTTCGTATCGACTAGGATTCTGCGACACCTTTCGCTCCGCACTTTTTTCGTACTTTTCGAAGTTGTCTCGTTGTCTTTTTTCTCTGCTGGAGAAATCTTGCTCAGATTTACGTTCCACCGTGTCTTCGTAGTAAGGTTTCTTGTAGTATGGATTGAAGCGAGGGTCGGCGTTCAAACTGAAAAAGGGAACTCATGAATTCGGCCGTCCACACTTGAAATTGGGTTCATGCTTCTTATTACCGAGAGTGGCGCACAAAACAAACTGCAAATTGTTACGGTAAAACTTG
>VOMN01010056.1:0-10320 GCA_014899125.1 Orchestia grillus
ACTGCCTAGAAATACAGGGTAAATATATTGTACACAACACTCTTCCTTCTTAACTTGTTGCTTCTATGCGCAGGGGATCTTGTGGGGAACCACACCTTGTGCATAAATTCCCCGTTTTCTGAAGTCTAAAATCCACACTCAATGGTCCCTTCTCTCTCCGTGTGAGATAGTTAGAGTTATTAAAGCGCTGCTATTCTTTCTACTACTACTCAAAGCAAAACTGGATTTTATCAAAGCAAATCGTGATTTTATCAGAGCAAAAACTTATTTCATCAAATATCAAAAACGAAACATAAATTTGTCAAAGGGAAGTTAAATTTTTTAGGGTCAAATTTGCTGATATCTCAAAGAATTTTTTAGAGAAATTGATGTTTTTATCAATAACCTACGTCTTGGCTGAATATAATTCCAGTGCCTGCAAGGCACATTATATTTCATTCATTAGCGCCTTGAAAAGAAGCTCAAACCTCAAAAAGAATGAAGCACTACAGAGTTATATGAAGTATGGGATGAATAGTGCATTATTAACATAAGTTTTATATAAAATACACAAGGTTAAATAAGTGAAATTACACTATGAATAATAAAGATTTATGTAGATAAATTGTGTTATTTGTATTATTTAGATGGTCATGATGTCATATCAGTGCATTGCGAAATAAGATATGTGAGTCAAGAACAATATTATAAAAATGAAGATGATTATAAAGTAAAATAGCTGCTTTAAAAGTTGTTAGGAATAAGATCAGCAACTTGCTCCTCATCGCTATCAGGATTTGTGGATAAAATTAGGTTTTATTTTGTTAAAATCAAATTCCACTTTGATGAATTCAAATTTTACTTGGCAGAAATCCCCCAGCATGCGGCACAGAGCGTCTAATCGCTCACCTCATGATGGCACAATCGTCCCGCCGGGCGTTGCCGGGCAGTGCGCTGGACAGGCGCGCAAACTTAACTTTCCTCCACCGAATTTGGTAGCACGAAAAAACCTGGGAACTTCTTTTGCTCTGAAATTGCATTTCTAGCTCGCTTGTTGGCTGTGGTTCTTGGTGGAAGTAAAATGAGTGGGTGCAGCATTTTTTGTGAGCTTTATGACCAGGATATAGAATATAATCTAGTCACGAAATTATAATTTTACGATTCGAAGTTTGGCGCCTATGATGTTTCGTCAGAAAATACGATGCGCGGCCATAGCGCGCGCCAACAACTCTACTATTGTTTTACCGAATTCTTAACTCTTCTGGCTACTTGAAAACCAAAAAAACGCGTTTTAAAATAACATTCAGTATTCATTTTCCAATGAAACATTTTCTACCATTACAACACCTCTTCTTCCATTCATTACGTGAGATGAATGTAGCTTTCAAGAGGGATGGAATACATTTGTTTATCGAAAAATCGTTCTTAGATATTTTTTTAAAAGCGTCCCCATTCCATCAGATATGACAATAAATGTGAGATGATACATTGTAACTTTCTGTATCTCTGATATGGACTACATCCTTTCTCTGACAATCTCACTGATTACAAACCCGTGCCCAAAAATCTAGACCTACGAATTTTCTCCCATCTAATTCCTTCAGTGGCTGCTCAAATATGTAAGCGAGAGTAGCCTAAATTTTGAGACCTTTCGAAATTCAATTACCATGCGAACCTACGAGTACCCTGCGCAGAAGTCTCGGCTCACTAGGGGGTCAAATTAATTTGAAATAACATAGAAATGTTGTTTATTAATTAAATGGTCAAATTATTATAATTTTTATATAGGTGAAACTAAAAAACAAGTTGAACAAAGAATGTCTTAGCACCAGTATTCTATTCGAACTTAACATTAATCTTATCTTGTATTCAAGTATATTGCCAAAACTGGACCTCAAATGAATTGTGAATCCCCAAAAATCTTAGCTAAAAATGCTTAATTAAGCAAAACCTAAACGCTATTTGAAAGCTTTTTATACTAAATGTAATCCAAATTCTATTAAAAGGTCGCTACAGTTTTCAGAAATATATGAGCCTACGATTAAATAAATTTTGAAAATTATTGATACAATCAATGGCATTAATTCTTCAATTTAATTTTCTTCACACATTATGCTATCGTTTTTTGGTTAATATTCACCCTAATACCATTTTTTATTTCTGTCGACGCAGCCTATTTACGGATGAGCAGATATTACGTTCAAAATTTTCGTTGTTTCGTTCCCTTGAGAACGCACTCGGCATGAGCGTGCGAAAGCTGGGGTTAATAAATAAAAAAGCCAGTTCATGTTTTCAACTATCCTTACAAATCTAGAGATTGTACGCGTAAAATTTTAAATTTAAATATCCAGTTCGGCAAGCACTCTCTCGGGACACAGACCGCAGCTCCTTGTATCCGAGCTGAGAACGGCGGGCTCCGTACGCCTGCAACGCACACAGCTGCGATGTTCTGCAGAGTGCGAGCACTTCTCCGTTGTCCTTGTCGTTTTATTTAGAGCCGACCCAGTCTCTTCAAAAATTTTAACCCAAGTTTTTGTCGCGTGTTTCGAAGGAGCGCGACCGTGACGTCCTAAGTTAGAAACACGTTGGAACTCTTTTTGCACCCTTTCTAAACTATAATTATTTTCGAAGAACATTTTCAGGGCAGAAGCACGCTGTTGACATTTTTACTCATACACGATTACTAAACACTAACTGGCGAGATTCTTTACAGCTCAACGTCTCTGTTGCGCAGCGCAGAGTCGGCAATTGTGTTTGGAGGCCTCTACTCTCCACACTTCAACAGTTTCCATTTATTGTATCACCCGATTCTTCGAATGTTTTTAAAGTCACGTTTCAGCCTAAAATGATTTCTTTTCATGTCTTAATAAATATCCTATGCCAAAGAAAATAATTTATTTAATTTATTCGTAATGAGACGTATGTATAATGCAACGGAAAACCCTGATTTACTTACTGGGAGATGAATTTTGAATTTCTGCCCTATGTTTTCATTTATTAAAGAGTATGCACGGTTACAAACAAGGTAGCAAGTAAGCAACGAGCAAGATGATCACAGTTTTTGTATCATATAGATAGATAGATCGACATTGGAGTGGGAAAGTTTTGGAAAAGTGGGAATGAGAGTTTACTATCAAGCATCTCTTCCCGGACACTGTATTGCGCTGTAACTACGTAGGCCTGTGCACACACTGGCGCTGGACAGTTTACACTGAGAAGGGAAGAACGGATTGATCATTTAGGATGATCCTAAAATAAAAAAGTCTGTATTCAAAGTATTGTTTATCTATGGGAATTATTCAGTAGGTTGAGCCTTATTTCACATGACAATGCACAAAGTCATTAAAGTCGTTAAAAAAAGCACAGCTCCCTTTCGAGTGACCGTGAAGACTATTGAGGTCGGTGCTTACAGCCAGTTCCTGTGGCATTAGGCGGGACAGGTGATCACGTCACATTCTGAAGAGGATGCTAGTCTGCCCCAGGCTTTACCCCAGCATCGACTGACACCCGTTTTACACTTGGGTGGAGTGGGAGACTTGGAGCCAGGTGGACTCGAACTCTTTTACCACTCAGATCACAGTAGAGCATCTTCCTCATCACGATACAGTCATAAAAGTGCATGAAATTTTGAATTTAGTGTCATTTCAACATCACGAATCTATACTGTATAAACCTAGTTTATGCAAAGCTTTGTCAGACTGTCGCTCTCCGATTCTATTAAGCCATCACTCCAGTATCAGGCGATGGCTGTGAAATCGAGGCAGGTAGACCAAAAAATCAAAAAGAGGCACTTTTCGATTCTCATCCACTTACAAAGAAGTTCGAGCTCAGCAAACCCAGAGAACGTGTTGGTGAATCATCGTAGGCTGCAAGCAGACAACCACCTTTCAGTCCAACTCAGGGCCACTCTTTCTCATCTATTGTAGCTTATTTTGAGGATGCGACGGGCAGTCTGAAAAATTTGTATTGAAGAATGGATCAGTTTTTAAAGTATTTTTGACCACCGTTTTTTTGTAGGGCGCTGTCATTGTGGATATTAACAGACTCAATATTGTGCAAGCTAGCCTTTGCGATTGCTGTTTTTTGTGTGTGCCTGTGATTAACAGTTGTGCAACTCAACTCTAATTATGTCGAACAGATCCGACGTAATTGTCTCGAACGCTGATTCGAGTACTGGTCTTCATTATCTTGCATCCTAGCGACGCAAAATGCTGTTAATTCCATCCTGAACCCGATCGATGGTTCAAGTATGTAGGCGATGTTAGGATTTTTGTCAGTCAGCTTAGCGTGCCACGTTCGTAACGAAATTAAAACCCGCGTCAATTCACGTCAGGACGCGTTAGAGGGACTACAAAGCTGAGCTTTCGGCTGCACATCGACGCGCATTAATTGGAACTGAGTGCTAGAGCCAAGGTTTAGGACTCAGCGTTAGGAGGCGCTGATAGTAAAGGGTCCTGCGCTAAAGGGAACAAGGAAGCTTTCCTCCGTTTCACGGACCGGGTCAGACCCTGAGCCTGCAGCGTGAACTCAGAACATTTGAACATTAGCACTTGAGGTAACCTAGACGTTGAACACTGGTATGTACGACGTTCGATCCCTCGTTTGAAAAATTATTCTAGGCATATTTTTAAAGTTCGTTTCCATGATACGAGAGGAAAGCAATGCCTCGCAGATAACATGATTATATGAACTGCGAGTCACGCTGAATTGGAAGTGCGGTTTTTTTAATGTTTCTAGTATAAGATATAATATGGTGTAAGCTTCAATTCAAAAAAGGTTCTTCCTAAGGGTAAATTTTCTATAAATTCTGTAGACAATTGGGGCTGTTTATACGGGGTGTTAGGGAAAAAGAGGTGCAAAATTTCATACCAACCAGAAAGTGTCAAACTAAACACTTTACGTCTTAGAAACTCTGTGAAAAAAATCGTTTTAGGACTTAAGCTGTTTAATGCTTGAAAGGAGGAAATTTGAAAACGAAATTACTCAGAAATAATTTATCTCTACATTTACTTTACAGAAATTGTTCGAAGTGTCTTGGTAACCCGAGATCTGGCGACAGGACTCCACTCGATTTTNCGTAGCTATTTACCATTTAACACCCGCAGCACAGGCATTGGGGACACATGAAAAGCCTTGTTTGTTCAACATCTGGAGAATCAGAGGACGATCTCGTGGCAAGAGTTACAGTGGCTTCCGGCGATATTTCCGAAATGACAGGCTTTTTCCACAATATCCTGCAGTCAGGCCTTAAGTAGAAAACATCACAAGTGCGTCGATGTGAGTGGTGGAAACTTTGAGCAATTTTTGTAAAGTAACGTAGAAATAAATTGCAAGTGAGCAATTTCGTTTTCAAATTTCCTCTTTTAAAACATCAAACAGCTAAATATATCAAAAAAGAATTTTTTTAAAAAGTGACCTTGGATTTAGTTTGCTTTTAGTTTGCCACTTTCTCGTAGGTGTGAAACTTGGTATCTTTTTTTGCCTAACACCCTGAATATAGTTATATCATTCATGTTACGCTTCGTTTTCTAATGTCAATAAAAATATTGTCCGGTAGCTCTAAAACACTATATATTCTTGGTATAAACACCTAATTTACTTGAGAAAACATGAAGGAAAACAATTAATGCAAAGTACATGATGGCAAAGTATTCAAACGCATCATGGACTAATTATTTGTCAACGTAATTTCTATGCTTGGATGTCACATCACATAGTCTTTAGTTCATGAAACTTGTTTATCGACTAATCTGTGCCGCTGATACGGACTCAGCGATACTTCTGATCTTCTCCCACGCCGTATCTTTCGATACATGCGAGACTTCTGTCTTTTGTCCCCACTTTACTTCCTTCCATTCTCACATCTTCTTCGCTATCTCTTTTTTGCCTTTTCTTCCTCTTCATGCCGAACTTGCTATCTCTATGCGCAGGGGATCCTAGGCAGGAACACACCTTGTACGGTAATTCCTGTATTTTTTGCACTTCGTACTAAATAGTCCCGTCTCTTCCGGTGCGACGTAGTCTGACTCGATGAAGCGCTACGATTCATACCACGGTTATCATTCAAAGTTTTCGCGTCCCTTCCCGTCATTCTGGCTATGCCCCCTAGCAACAGTGATGCCATTTACCATGCGTTGGACAATCTGCGCAATCTTCTCAGCTGTCAAGCGTCGATTCCTCGGCATAATTTCATTCAGGTATCTCACACCTGCATCGAAGCGTGGCTCATTATAAAACGAAGTATAGTACATTAATCGATGCAACTTCGTTAATACTGCATCAGTCGTACCGGAAATTTATTGCATATTACCCTTAGTTAGAAACTCCTTTGTATTTAAGGTTACTTTGATAGTGTTTCATATTGAAAATATTTTGGAAAACTGAACTTGCAATGACGTGTGACACGCAGCTTGCATACGCAAATTAATGAAATCAAAATTTCACGTATTATTTTGGGCCCAAAATACACACGTTTAGAGAGTAGTCTTGTCACGATAAGTGCAGATTACCTTCGGAAATAGAGGTTTCTCGCTCAGTATTTCTTCTAAGGCCATCTCTGCTGACATCGCTGCTTAGTTTTAGACTCGAATTCGTCTTGCAATCTTGGCACGGGCGCAGCAGCGTCAATGGGCCGAGCGGATACAAATGAGTTCCTAGTCTTCAGTCATGAGTGTTAAACTTCCGAAATGTTATAGAAAACTCGATCCTGACAATACTCACGGTAACCAATGGTTATCACATTTATTTGAGATTTTACGAGCTTACTCGTGCATATTGGCTGAGGCGAATTTAAGGGTACTGTTGAATTCAATGTTGCAAATCGTCATCACGTAATTCTCTTCCACATAGCATTGTTCGTAAGGCAAGATTCACAAAATATTCAGCATGACATCGCTAAATGCAACAATACAAGCAAGAAATTTGTCGGTTGTTCCTGAAACTTGGCGTAAAATTTCAAATTCGTCGTATTTACTCATAAGTTTGCCAGGGTACATAGGGCAAAAGACGACGAATATTCGAGTCAGGGTTTTGTTATCAAACGAAATCAAAATGCATTTTTTGCCAGAATAAGGTGCTTTGTGGTGTATTTGGAAGAAGTGTGAAGTTAGCTTCCCAAGGAACACCATTCTTCTAGCGAAGCACAAGGCAGGATCCAGGATGTCATGTGGTCGCTCTTCTGCATCTATTGGAGGTATGCTTCATCCTATTGGAGGAACTGTAAGAAAAAATTATCAGACGATTCCCGAGTAAAACTTAATGAAGTAGGTGTAAAACTTGATGTACAGTAAGTATAAAACTTGATATAGGTAATATACTTGATGTGTGTATAAAACTTGGTGAAGTTCGCTTGGATCCTTGGATTTGGATGATAAGGATGGTTCTCATAGGAGGACGACCTGAAGCACAAAGATGAAGCGAAATGAATAATTGAGCATGACAAACATTGATGTGATAGAATAGCGAGCAACAATCACATGACCACAATATAATCGAAAAATTTTGGCGAGAGCTCAAGGTAAATATTAAAGCAAGACTCCCAAACAACATCAACGAACTCGAACCTATCAACAAAAATTCATTTATCCCAAATTCCACCTGATATACGGTGAATCTAGTTGAAAATAATAGCAAGCGTTCGACGAATCTAATTCAGTAGATCAGGTACACAATTGAATCATTTCTTACGAAAATCTGTTCGGTATGAATTCTATTTGATTCCAAAATTGTACTAATTTCTATAAGTTCATCATTGCTTCGAACACGAATCTGAAATTTTGTATGACTTTTCTCACGTATATATCCAAGGTACGCGTAAGTTTTGTTATAATCAATGAATAGTTTCTGAAGTATTATAAAAAATGTAGTACTAGCGCCCGGGCTACGATTTCGTTCTGCAGACACTGTAACCTTATCAAAAGGTCTTCCTCAAACGAGGTGAGCATTATGAAAAAAATCCGAACTAAATTGCATCCTCATATTCGCAAAAATTTTATGGAAATACAGAAATGTTTATTTCGGAGAGGAGAGAGATGTTGCGCCCGAGTCCCATGTGAATTGATGAATCTCGCTTAGATTTTACTTGTTGGAAATAAAGCTGCCAATTCAGACTTCGATGTGGTCAATATAACTCCAACTGAGCCCGTTGAGCTGCTGAATGAGCTGCCTGCGGCTTGCAGGTGTTTGCATCTCCGCAGGCCAGCAGAAAAAGAACCCAGGATTTTTGCCACGCTTTATTGGGAACACAAGTTAAATTTTGAAAAAATAAAATCCCATTTACAGCAAGAGGTTCTTGTAATACGCAGACATAAGTTTTAGCCCAGGGCTTAGGTAGCTTATCTGAACACGAGGACAGAGACACGTCGTCTCTGGTCACTACGGGCGTGATTGTGTAAACCTGAAATATCTTCAGTATAATTAGGCAAACTCCTAACTCAATAGTATGGGAATTATATTCTTTTTGACATGAGTATTTGATGAAACAGGCAGGTGAACAAGTATTTATCATTCCTTTATGAAACTTTTGCCCTCAGATATTCATTCTGAACTAGTGTATCTTAGTTTTTACCCAAATTTTAAATGTTTCAAGAGAATGGTAAAAGTGCATGCTTGGTATTCTACCCAACAGTGTTAGTGAAACTTAAATTAATGCCTTAGTTCAATTTAAAATCTATGAAGCAGTTTATTTAAGCGATACTCTTTAGAAGGAAGACTCTGTTTGGGCAGCCATTGCCTCCTCAACTCACCAAGCTCTGCTGCTCGCCTAACTCATTCAATTCTTCAACTAAGCTCTCAGTTATTTCCGCCGTTTTGCTGTGCGTCTGAACTGCAAGGGCATTAGTCCCCGAGGGTGTGTTGTGAATATAGACATTGCTTGTACAACTCATGCGAGATCGAATTATACCTGTCATCATATACGCGTTGCAATGAGCTGTGAATAGACGTCTGTTGCGGGTTCACAGGCTCATTGCGCGCTTACGTGTTCTACTGTTATTTTTTTATTATTTTCTCATTCTTTGGAAATTTAAAGGAATAAACCATCAGCCTCCACAACTTTATCGATTCACTGTGGCCAATACGATACCCCATAATAAGCCCTATATCTAATCTCTCAAATAGTTTAAAACACCAAAATCAACCATGACCCATTCGGCTTCCTAAGTAAATGTTGAAGGAAGAATCAAAACTTCCTGTGTGATTTACTGTACATGTACCCTGAGAAAATAAAACTTTACCATCATTCTTTTCAGTCAGTATCTAACGGAAGCAATAAAAATCAAAAGAAGAAATCAAAACTTCTCGCACCACTTACTTTACATGTGCCCTGAGAAAAGTAAGTTTCGCATCATCGTTTTCTGAGAACTTCTAACGGGCTGTGTTCACAAGTCCAACACGGCTGTGTTGACGCTGAAGCTATACGATCGCTATTATATTAAAAGCTGTGATGAAGTTCCCTTCTGGTGAGGATCGGACAAAACGTCCATATATTTAGCTTCGTGCAGGCACTGTGCAGTCTAATAGAGCTGAGAGCATTCGATGCTGCTAAATGTGCGATAGGACTCTGCTATTCTACGGCACAGATGAATGACGGAAAACCTCGCGCAAATACCGTACATCATGCGCTGCGAAAATGAACTAATACAATTCACATCACGGTTTTACAACAACTCTGCTGAAGCAATAAGTCAAGTCTAACACCTGAGGGAAATGCCGAGGCCGCTCTGCCCGTATTGAAGTTATCACACCCGCCAAGCCGGCACGTCGGCGAGCTCTCTGAAACATGGCTGCGTTTGAGTCCCTGTAAACGCATTAAATTTTCTCCGTCTAGTAATAAAAATATCGTGATGTCTTGTGCAGCTGTAACAAAGATGAAATACCTCGGGCTTAGTGGCACCGGTCCTCAGCAGCCTGTTGTATTCGAAATAGTAAAGGCAAGCTAAGTTTTTTCAATTGAGAATATACAACGTACTGTTTCTTGTGATATGCTGTGTTCATGGTCGTTTATCACTAGCATTAATTATAGTTTCTACAGTCATTATTTAGTCAGTTAAATTGTCTCATGCTGCTCAAGTTTATGCTTGAGAAATTTAAGTTTTGGAATCATCTTTTGGTTTTCGGTGTAGGTGATGGAATCCACTTGTTCCGAGACGTTTGGTAGTACTGGTACTTGGATGTTCTTGGAGATGTTTCGGCTGTCACGCCGAGGCCATACTGGAGTGCCGCAGCTTTGTGTGTATAATGTGCCTTCGCAGATCCACGAGCTGTTGAATGAGGCCGTTTTCCTCTGCCGTTCGAAAATAGTGAGGCAAGGGAGGCCTATCGGGGATAGTTTGTAGGAAGTTA
>VOMN01010057.1:0-10735 GCA_014899125.1 Orchestia grillus
GATTCTTGAATTGCAATTCTTAGCAGTAAATAAAACGCTATCTTGATTTGTGGTTCTTTTCCTTATGATTCCCAACATTTTATATATCACACTACCTAATAGTGCTGGCGGTTCTTTGAAACGAGTAAATTTACATGAAAAGAAACGAAAATACTTGGATTATAATCGGCCTCAAAATATCAGGTACCTCACGGCAATAATAAAAGAATTACTAGCTGACCTAGATGTAGTACTGAGTAGATATGCTTTTGCTTTTCATTCGTTTTTGCACTCACAACTAGCGTTATTCTTTATAAAATTTTGAAATTAACGCATTAATATCCAGGATATTTTACTCAGAGAAGTGACTCGTAGGTCTACTGCGGCACGAGTGTTTTATTTCCTTTGTACTCTGAGTCCAAGTTCGTGAACGGCTGTTCTAATGTCCTTACAATAACTTATATTGTTGTACTGTTGAATGTATTAAATGTTTAGATATGATATGGAAACTTTCAATTAATTTTTATTCATCATGGTTTGCTCCCTCAACAATTACTATATATCTTCCTACGCTTCAACTTTGGATGTAGAGTGTGGTCAAACTATTTACTTTACTTTCTTGTTATACTTTCAAACTGATGACTGAATCCAACGTACCCTAGATTTGAAGCATCAGCGAGTTCCAACTATTATAGCCACTATCGTCACTTCGGAGGAATCCCCATAATCAATTCCATGAACTTTTTTTCATCGCAGCATAGATGGAAAAGCCTGCAAAATACAAGTTTTATTCTAATGAAAATTTTACTAATTTCGCTGTGCACTTATGAGATATTTCAGCAATCCTTTGCTTGTTCTGGCTCTTTTTTTCTCTGCTATGTGTCTGTGTGAGTAACCAACATTATCATGTATGTTGAAACAGACATTATCATGTAACCAACATTATCATGTGTGTTGAATATTTCTCCTCCTTCGACTTAGTTTTTACTCTCACCTAATTTACCAACGCCAGAATCAATCTTACATAGATTCGACAACTGCCCTTCTCACGTAATGTATTATCACAGTTTAGGGCTACGTCGCTTCTACATATAATTATTGAACATACAAATAAGTTGACGCCATTTTTTACCGTTCCATGAACGTAAGGTACAATCTTTCGTAGGGTACAGAATATACGAAATGATAATTTACATCTTAACTTTTCAAAAATTTTATGTTTGCTACGGACGTGAACGCCGCGGATGAGAAATTGCAGTTATTTGTGCCGGCATCGCGTTCAAGGAATTAGGATGTTTTCTGCGGCGGTAAAATAAAAATTAATAGAGTATATACTAGTTTCGGAGGCGACGATAACTCTTGTATCTATCAAATATTACAAAAAGCTGTTGAAAACCTCACAAGCTATAATATAAGGTGTAATTATTCATGTAGGTCTCATTTAGGTGGCGTTCGTTTCTTCAAAGTCTTAAATCTCCGAAAGTTCTTCACTGATTACTGTGAAGTTTTGACACAACATTGCGTCCGAATACACGCATATTTTTATTCATATGCTTTAGAAAACTTTTTATCTGTGCTTCTTCACCATGTCACAGCAACGTGTGGCCAGTTGCAACTTTTATAATAGGTATGAAGAAAGCGTAAGACATACATAGTTGTTAAGCTTCAATATTTTCTTTTATGAATAACTTTTTATGTGATTGCAGGAAACTAACCTCAATCTTTGTGCTGTAAATAGTTTTCATTATCGTCGTTTCATTTAACTGAAAACCTTGGATGTAACCTCGCCATATGAATTTATGTATTTATTTGTTGCGGCGTATGTGTGTGATGAAACTATTGGAATTTATGGGCTGTAAAATTGCGGGCTAGTAGAGCTACCGTAGTCTTCAAAGCGTGGTAATGTGCCAATCACTGTTTATACTAGTTTTATAGGTGAATGTACATAGCGTCTCTTAAATTGTACGTACTCGTAGTTAGTAAAAATTGTAAGAGTTTACCGATGAGCTGTGCATTGGTTGAGATTGCCACAAAATACTCAGGAGCCCGATGTTCACAGCGGCTCCCACACACATTTAATCAAACATTAAATGCTACTTTTTATCATCTTACTTTTTATTTCATTTTACTTCACTTTACTTAATTTTTATAGACGAAAACCTACGACATGTTCCATAATAATACAATAGGAATAAAGTCCAAATTTCACACCGCGAATATCGTAACACAAGCAATTTACTTTCTATTTCTCGAGGTAGCTACACATGAAGTCCGTCTGATAAGTAAGCGACAAACGGCGCAACGTGAAGGCATGGACAACCCTCTGCGTGGAATGAGGCTGAAGCTGGAAATCAGAGAGAACATTAAACTTCGCTTCATAATGGAAACATACCTCGGATCGAGCTGCAGGTCACCGTTTGAAACGCGTAGAGGATTTGAAATTGGCGTGGCAAATTCTTGCTTCACCTTCGAATTTAATTTTACTGAAGGCCACTCATGATCCTAAGTAGTGAAATGTTTTGCAGTGTGCGGCAATTGTCTCATAATCTTGAGTTTTTACGCGCTGTAATCCTTGTGAGTCAGTTAAGTATTAGCCTTCACTTGTGAGGATTATCGTAGATAGAAAAAACTTACGAGTCATCGTCAAACGCGGGGTATACGATAAGCTGTTCGAATTTGATAATGACCTGCTCCCGTAGCTCAACCAGAATAATCGCAATGACATTTCGTATGCAGTCCAATCTTTGAATGAGCATATTTTTCCATCTAAACGTTGAGATTTTTTCGAAATGGGAACGCATCTTAGGTATCCAGTTTTAGTTGCGGTATTCAAACCTGCGAGTGTTTAAACCTGCAAGTATTCAAACTTGCGAATATTTAATCGATCGAATATTCAAACCTGCGAATCTTTAAACCTGTGGGTATTCAAACCTGGGAATATTTAATTCATCGAATATTCAAACCTGCGATAATCATACCTGGAAATTAAATGCAGCATGATTTTTGACGGGAGAAAATTAAAGGGGGATGCATCTTAAGTAACCAGGTTAATCTCATTTCTGTTATTTCAAGCGTCAAATTGTAAGAGAAATGAAATGACATGTTTATTCTGAGTATAATCACGACACAAGATCTATCTTAGACAAATAAAAGAACAAGTTCACTCAAAATATAAGACAACTATCACATCATTTTAAATTTGAATTTTAGTGGCAAAATCATTTTAAGATAGTAACAGCTATGATTTAGAGACCTTAAACAAAAGAAATTGAAGATTTTGAGAGCTTAACTGAAGAATAGTATTGAAAGACAGTCCAAATGTCAGGAATCAATTTATCATGGCCCTGGGTAACAGTTAGGAGTATTTTCCATAACTGGACTCTCCTGTTCGAGACCTAAGAAAAATAGACGCAAACCAAGAAATAAAAAAATAAATCCCATGACTGTAAAAACAATATGTTCATCTTTTCATATATGACCGATGCCCCTCCATTCCTCCAGTCTGGAATGGGTACACTTATGTCAAAGTTGTAACTTGAATGTTGATATTTTTGCGGATGATATCTGCATATCCGCAGGCAAAAAGACTGGCATTGAAGTAATATTAATTGTTAGTCAAAAGTTAGTAATCAAACGAAACTCCGTTTTCCAAATGCTATGTTATGTGAGTCTATAATTTGATCTCAATATAGTTTACCAACAACTACAATTTTATACTATCTTTCTTTTTAGAACGGGCATTTAAAATTTCACTGTTTTCACAATTATTTACATCTTTCGTGCAGAGGAGCGGGAGGTGTTCACTAGAAATTCATGATTGAGCTGGCTAGCTACACTGCAACCTGAGACACCCAACAACGAAAACGCACTCTGTTGGGGATAATTTTATGTCGGCTTTTTTTGTTATCTTCTTCCCTGGTCATAGAGGTCTGTCCCTGGTCTGTCACTTGCTTACTTTTTTACAACATGTATGAACTATAGACATACATTGGCGAGGGATGGGTGTGAGTGGGTGTATGTGTACGAGGGAGTGCATGAAATAACCCAGCCTGTTTGACACCCAGGGGGCTGGAGAGAGCTCAGCCCTGGTTATTATGCCCCGAGGTGCGATGGTGGTCAGTCGGCTCACACCCACACTGCATCGGTACTGCTTTTGTGCCGCTAGTCGGGATCCCAGGGTAACGTTTTTGCCGGGCCATCTATAATTATCTACAATTTTGGCCACTTAAGTATTTTTCTCAATTGTTTTACAAACTTATCGATGAGACGGAGAGAAATTTAGATGGGAATTTATTTCAACGTTCGTTATGTTCACCACAAATTAACGATGGCCTTGAAATTGTAGGAAACAGTCGTAATAGATTAATAGTTACTCATTGTAGTAAACAATAAACCGCAACATATGTATATCGCGATTAAATTGAGAGGAAAACAATTATGAAACGATATTTATTTCCTTTAGAATATAAAAAACGAAGACATGCTACACAGAGTTGTCCATTGGAAAACAAGTAGAAATTATAGCGAGGTAGTGGAGCATTTATGGGCTAAAATTAAACTATGCAACAATACTTTCAGAGGAAAAATTTGATGGTACGATTCCTGTCTTATTCAAATATTGAGCCATGATAAGATCACGAATCAGCGTCTATTCGTATACATAAGAGGCAGCGTTTCAGTGCGTTATCACAGTATGATTTCCACGGGCGCCGCCCGAACAAAAAATCTGAAACATGAATATGGTGATCTTATCTGTACGGCCTAATTTTTTTAACTTTAGTTCAATTTGCGCATTATACATGGGATTTTAAAAATTTCTCACAGCGGGAAACATTGTCAAAATTATAAATACTTATGAAGCAATTGTTTCTTAAATCCAATTGGGTGATTTTGCTATGAACTAAATTGTGAGCTGAATCTTTTCAGAGACGAAAAAATTGTCAGAATACTATACACAACTTGTGTCGCTCAGCTACCCTAATGCTCTCTGCGCAATTACAGATTAAGCAACGCTCACACAATGCAAGTGGCAGTAAGGCACACCATGATGCTGTATGAAAAGCGAAAGGAAGTGACTAAAAATAGAATCATTACAAATATGAGAAAAAAAGACGAGCTACGGTGAATAACTGAGAAAGTAAGCTCCATTAGAGTAAAATTACTGAGTTACATCACCAAAGGTCACTTGCCTGGGAGAAATTACCGACTTGATGATCCCCGACTTGTCCCATACCAGAGGTTGAGAGAAAACAGGTTCAGCATTCCTGCGTAAATGGAAGAAAATGTCTTATTGGGTCAGCCGAAGTTCATGTGCCATTCTCACTTAAAGGCTCTGAAAATTTTCTGATGGCTGAAATGATGCGAGCCAAAATTAACTACGACAAAAATTCTATTAATACAAAAGCACGCTTGCATTGAAGGACTCTAAGCAGATTTTATGCGCATTCGATTTTTATGGGGTTTTAATACGTAGAAATACATTTTTGAGGAGTCATACACTTGAGATTAGGTGCCTGAAAAAACACTAGCTAACAATAGTTCCTTGTTGCAAATAGCACCGAAACTAATCCAAAAGGCAGCTATATTGAACAACATACACATGTGGCAGCAGTAATTAATGTGAAAGTAGAGGAATGTAAATTTGTTAGTTGCGGTTATCCCAAAGCATTGCCGTTATCTATTCTTGTTGAAACCTAACACTGAAATAAACTTTATTGGAAGGTTTCTTCATCCGGTTGGAGGAGTTGGGGTATCAGGTCAGAATACCTTAAAACCCGGGAAATTTGGAGGCCAGAATATGAAAGCGATGCATACTCTGTCAAGATGTTAAATTGTCTCGTTACTATGTGAGGACATGCCGATAGTAATAATTCTGAGTACTCCACTATTGCGTTCTCATACTTGTATAATGTCGTATTTCCCTGTTTCCGTGTAAAATAATTTCACAGGTCCCAATGAAAGACGTGCAATGTGTGCTGTGCTTGTGGGAGCATTTCTTACAAGTTTGAGTCAATGCAACATGTTTCTCGTGTCTTCATCTCTAGTGGAATATCTTTTTGCATTCACTTCACTTTCAATTGACTCTTGAACCTTGAATCTTGCCTAAGATCTTACTTAATTTCTTAAGTGAAGATATAAAGAACTATAATTATTATTATCAACCTTCGTTAAGGCAGAAAATCTTTCACTGAGGGTTGTTTTATTCATTTAGCACGCCTATACTATCATAGTCCTCAGATCGATCGGTTTTATTTTTTGTGAATCTTACAAGTTTTTTCTAATGCGTTGTAGAAAAATAAACTCAAGTCACTAAAAAAGGTCCTGAACTGGACTTGAAGAGTTAATTGAACGGCACTGGGCTCTGAATTATAGCCTCTTATGAATAGGTTGTCGAATATTTTTAATATAATGCTGCAGCAAAGGTTCGATGGATATTCAAGAGCGAGGTACTATAATTGTTTTACTTTCAAAGAGGAATGCGATTCTTTTATAATAGTTCTCATATTGCCGTTCCTTCCAGGTAATCCATCGTTTCATTTCCATCGAGCTGTATGAGTCCCAGTGATGCAAGAAGTAGTTTTATGGGTGCACATTATTTTCAAGCCCCTGACTGCCCCCACGCTGTCACAGGTAGCAGTACCNCCACACACATGCCCCTGAGATGTGTCATGTGGCTCACCTCTTCTCCATAAGAATGGCCGAAGAAGCGTCAGGTCTCGTGTTATTATATATCATTCGAAGAAACACTTAAACACGTAATACATCCTCTTATGCATTGAGATGTCCTTTGCGTGAGCGAAAACCCTGTAGAAAAAATATTGCAATTATTATGAAATAAGTTACTGTATGCAGCTTAGGGTACTATAAATCGTGAAAAATATGATCGTAACACAATGAGTGAGTGCAAAAAACCGAAAAAGAAAAATTTCCTTAAAGACTACGTCCTCGCTCAGGATCACGTACAGGACATCTAAATGAATGATTCTATTCCATTCAAATGTAATCGGGTTATTGAATGATCTGAAAATGTATTTGAACTTATGCTTAATGTAATAATCGCACTGAATGGAAATTAAAATGCTCAAATCGAAAGCATTCGAGGTTGAAGACTAGGCAATAGATGAATTGGATCAAAGAAAACATACCTTAATGCACTGAATTCTCCGATGCAGCTGAAAATCGTTATTCCGCAAAAAAACGGCTTAATCTCATAACTGTGTGGTTCTCGCACCAAGTTCTCTTTGCGCAAAACCCAGTGAGCATTCCTACAGCAGCTCCGAAGAGAAACCATTTCGTTCACAGCATTATTTTCAGGAATTAACGAGTACTCTGGGAAATGGGTATAACCTGTTTCCATCGATTCATTTTCTACTTCATCTTAAGTCCCGTAATATTAATATCTATTCGTGAAAGGTGTACAGTCCAGACATTTTGCTGAGTTAAAAGTCAGTATTCAGAGTACCTGTTAAAAAAAGGTAACAATCAATTTTCATTTTCGTTACGTAAAAGTGCGCTGGTTGTGTCTCCGAGAAAGCGATGCATCCTCTCCTTGCTTATTCCTTATTTTAAACATTTTCATTGCAACTGCTGCAGCTTTTACTATCGATTTTCAATTGTGTAATAAAATTGCATTAAATCGGTCGAAACTCGTCGGTGTACCATCCTAGTAATAAATATGAAAAAGCGTTTGGAGTGATGAAATGGGAAAAAAAGATAGATTAGAAAACTCGAAAATGGCCGTCCACTTCTTGCATCACTTCGACGCTCATCCACACACTGTTCATAGATCCTACAATGTGTTCGCTGCATGTGGTTGGGAACAGCTTCCTCAGCCTCCGTATAGTCCTGAGCTAGCGCCCTGTGACTACTTCATGCACCAAAGATACTTTATGAAGATTATCACTCCCACAAGGATAGCGACGTCAATACGACGAGGATCAGGTCGTTAGCAGATTTCTATAAGAATGGGATACCAACTTGAGTCGTAAAGCTGGTGGGTGTCTTAATTCATGTCGAAATCAAGGTGATAGAAAGGTTCTGGCTTAGGTTTTGGCTAAATATTTTATTACTTCGCTGATTTTAGTTTATTGGCTTACAGTTCTACATAAATTATAATGGAAATACTGGTACTTTCAAACGGTGCATAAATACTGTGACCTAGCAATATTTAGCAGTCCATTCTCGTGTGAGATGAAGTTTTCAGATATATGAATTTTAAATTTACAAAAAGACATTAATCTTATGAGAAAATGGTGGAGTAACTTAGTATACATATTGCATATTTGTATATACGCTTTTCGGGAGATCAATTATGCTTCAAGATTAACACTAGCATCACCTCTCATACGACGTTTCTAGCTGAATTGAAAATCTTCCTACATAAATACCAGTACGTATTTCATACAAACCTATGTTACTTTACTACCATTTATACACACCACAATGTTATTTTCAGATCTTTTTGCTATTGTTGATGTTACCATCATGATTTGCAGTATATCTATGTGTTCACCAGCTTGCACGATGAAGTTCTAAGTACGTCCTTCATTTTTATACCACATAGGTTCATACATATACTTTGTACGTATATGTATACATACATATTCGCTCTGTATATGTATAGTATGTAGATGGACACGAGTATGAACGACAGCAGATCTCCTGCCGCGTGGTATGACTGGGCATAAAGATTCATAAACGATGAGACGAAGTAGTGGCTCGATAATCATACTATACTTTAATACAGACGACCATGAATATTTCAGAAAGTATCTTTTTAGGTGATTACTATCATTTGAGCTATGCCCATGATAAATTTTGTGTGGTCTCAGGAAACACAGAACACTCGTAATCCTTTTGTGTCCGTCAGGTTTAGTTACAAAAATCATTTCTAAAAAACTCGGAGAGTGCCACGTTCCACCTTAGAAGGATTTGGGTCTGCAACTCTCCTTAGTAACAAAATAAGATCATGTGACTATCTGCAGATCTATGTATTTATATGAACAAGTTCATCAGTCAATATGTTTGTATCTTTACGGTGACGTAACATTTCAGGATGACAATGCCCTCAACCCCTAGGCTCATATTCTTAGAAAGGTATTCACTAAACACGCTGGATCATATATTTATTGGCGATGAGCCCCCACCATCTCCAGATTTAAGCCCCATACAAAATTTATTGAATGAGCTTGATGAAAACTGCGCGCACGTCCTATCAGATCTTCCATTAACATTAGAAAATTTTGCCGAACGACTTCAGAAATTTTGGAGAAAATTAAATCAAATTCATTTCAAATTTGATATCGTCAATGTCAACGAAGATGGTAACTGTTATTCTCTCCAAAAGAGGTCCAATAAATTATTAAAATTGATCACTTCTTGAATTGCCCTGTGTAATCAAATTTCTTTTGTAATCATTGGGTGCTTTTATAAGCGTTTTAGATTTCAAGCTAACGAAAGGGGTTTTCTTTCTGGTACGCGAATTTCAAGCGAGACTGTGTCCTTGTGTCCTTAGAAGTTCCATCACATAGCAGTTGTGTTTGAGGACTGTGTGTGCACAACATCGCCACGTGCTCCCCCGTCCTACAATTCAAAAGGCAAGGAGTAACAGAGAGCTGCAAATGAGGGGAGGCAGCTTCAGTTTCATAATTAAAAGTATGAGAGTTTGGAGTGCGTATTTTGTTCAGAAAGAACCGTGCAAAGCCATTAAGTTATTTCTTTGCAACAGCAAACGCACTTGACTATTGAGTTCAACTTTACTCTATTCATTTCTGACTCTAGCTGTCCGCCTTGTTGATTGGTGTATTTTCTGTTATAATGGATATACTAATGCATTGATTAACCTGCTACTCTCCTTTTCCTGCTGCAATGCAAGAACAAAAGTTTTACTAATTTTTAAGGGTTTACGTTAACCAAGGGTCGTCGGTATGTTCAGAGTTCGAAATACCATTCCTAACGGTGACGTCATGACATATATGTCAAACGCACGATAAATCTTATTGCAATTCTGAATGAAGACTATTGCCGATTATCGAGCATGCATTCTATCAGCTCTAGCGAAAGGCAGTCTGTTGGCATCCGCTGAGGCCGCCAAAAACTAAAGAATTTCGGATTTGCCCATTTCTGTTATCTCGAATTATTTCGGTGCACATCCTTCTTATAATATGAGTATTCACACGATCACACCAACTTTGCATTTCTGTTTGTTTGTCAACAGTTTCCAAATTTAAGAGCACTCTTAATTGTTTATCGTTTGCAATCATCGTATGTTTATGGTGACCATAATTTATCCTTTGAGTCGAAGTTATGTAAGTTAATAAATATTCTTCCAGCGATAACCGTTCAGAAGTTTCGTGTAGGTTCCAGCGTGAAAGCTGAAAATGTATTAAAATGACATAAGAGATAAATGTATTTAACTGATATCTTGTAATGACTCTGAAGCTTTCTCTACTGTTTGTGCGTTTTGTACTCACGGAAACGCTGATAAGTCTAACGCCCGCACCAGCAATACGCACTCTCATCAAGAATGCTACCAATGTCACTTCATTATCATGATATGTGATCCAACTTGCCTGCCCTTAAAACAGCACAACTATAATTCTAGTAAAGCGGAAGCACTAGAGATCAGCTCTCTCGCTCAGCTGTTGACGAGGAAGCATCGCGCGCTACTTTGCTTAATTGGGGACACATAAATTTACCGCTGGCGTTCTCTCGATGACGCCCACGAGTTGCTGTCGTAGAGGAGCGGTAAAATATT
>VOMN01010064.1:0-10036 GCA_014899125.1 Orchestia grillus
CCAACACGGCCCTGGGTGGCACAGGCCTCGGCTAATTCTCCATAGTTTGAGCAAAAACAAGCGCGCTGGTGATGGATGAAGACAAACGGGGTCGGAGCGACTTGGCGCCGAGTGTGTTCGCAAAACGCTCCTCCTAGCCAGCAAAATACTCGTTTCCATTGCGTCTACGAGACGCCGAGCTACATGCACATACAAGATAGCTGCACCGCCCGTGTAAACGATTGAAGGCGGCACATTCATTTGGAGATTGATTGGAATTCGTCGGTGTGGTGACAGAAGACGATCACTCCACACGAGGAAGATATTTCTGTGCTCGTGATTCTTCGTAAATGCCTACAAAAAACTCCACGTGGAATATATGCATACTAAGAATACCTCTGAATTCAAATCACTAACCTCTAATTTATTTAATTTCCATCTCTTCTACGTACGTAATGTTTGCTTAGAATTTACAGGAATAATAACGAGTCATCAAACAAAAAAGACAGACATACGAAAAAGCATTCAGGGTCAGTTATTAGAATTTTCGATGACATGTGATTGTGTGTTCAGTTTCCAACCGTTCATGATGTAAGATCAAAAATAAAAACTTTCATTCAGAGGAACAGCACACCTGCAGTACAATATTACGTCGCACTCACAACTTGATACATCACCCAGCTGAGTAGCTGATGTTAAAAAATTTACTTTTACGGAATTTCCATGATGCTAAAACAACACAGAAGTTCCGTTTGACAGAATTTCAATAAAGCTAAAAAAAATCGGAATTTAAAAACATCGTAACGAAAATTGAAACTCACTGGTAAGCACTTATGGAGAAGTACATATACTCAATACACTTATTGGCGGCGGCATGGGCCAGGTTCAGTTTCACTGGATACACAGCCGGCTGCAATATCCCTTGGACGACCGAAAGGACGTAACTGTCCCGTTTCATAAGAATGCTGCCAGCTTTTATGAAAAGAAAAATGGAATTTTATCGCAGTATACATAAGGCTCCAAATACGTTCTCGTGTAACGGAAAATGCAGCTTTACCGCAGAAAATAATTTGGTCGTTCGCGTGTCACAATATCGCGGGGCAGAGCCGCAGTCGAGTTCAGTTCCTTCAAGCGAACATTAACGAATTAAATCGCTGTGAGACCAAACCTTGATCGTCTCGATGCGGCCTACACTTGGGGAGAGACGTGAGATAGAGCGACATCGCTCTATTCAGATAGAGCGACGTCCGATTCGAGAAAAGAAGCTCGCGTAGCCACACGCATGAATCGCACTGTTACAAATTTTTTCTTTTGTCTCGTCCTCTAGTTAAATCCATGATTTCTCATTTATTTCTAGCTAAACGAAATGAAAAATAATAATAATAATTTTAACACTAGAACATTGCCGTCGTGGGGAGGTGAGGGAATTTTCAAGTTGGCATTACTTCAATATAACATCCATGAGTAATACACATGATAAAATTATAACACATAAGCAGAGTTTCATAATAATGTAGGTCATTTTTTATTGTTTTCCCATTACCGGAGTTAGGAAATAACGTTTTTCAGCACCCAGGAAGGAAAATCACGCTTCACAGCGCCATTGCGAGGTTAGTCTCCAGATGTTCCAACATCTCGGATCCGATGCGTCGGTGTCGGGCGATCAAAAGTAATGGCCGGTTTGGGTGGCGTGTGCACGTTAACGTTTCAGCCCGAGGACGGTGTCAGCAGTTCTGTTTTTGCACGAGATTGTGATTAGGAAATCATAAAAACGTCTCAAAGCTACGGCACAGAGACGGAAAAGACCTTGAACATTTTAGACTGCCGTCTTCAGGGGAGTTCAGCTTCATCTATTCCTGGTTCAAATCGTACTCGCTGGTCGAGTTCCTGTACAACTGAAATTCAATTCCGTATAACGGGACACCGGGGTGGAGTCTCATTGAAAATCACGGTATAAATTCGACCTACAGCCTGACATATTTGAAGTAGACAAGTGTAACCACGAGAACTTCATCGTGGTGACATCGGAAACAAGAAAATTAAATTGACGGCTTCTGAGTCATGATCTGCTGAGCGGTAGGAGCGATAGAATAGATGGCAGCGCTTCAGCGATAGAGGTTAGCGACTTGGACTATGTCGCGCCGAGGGCCATAGAAACCGGGTGACCCATACACGAGGTGTTTCCCATACAGGATCTCGTGCGTATAGAAACAGCAACTTAAGAGCGAAGATGAAGAGACGATAAAGAATAATGAGCAGAGAAGTCACGAAAATGGAAAGAAGCAAAATGGGCCCGGAAAACAGAAGTCCCGAAAGCCTAGCTAGGGCTGACGCAAACGACACAGTACAACTGTCCCGTCGGTGTTTATCATTTGAAGCACTTGACTTCAGCTGAACGAATTACGACTAACATCCTGGCAAAGAATTCCGAGAGGCAAACAATTCCTGACAAATGATTCCTTTGTAGCAAATGTTTTAGCTTAACACAAAGTTTATGCCAATTGAGTACGAGTGCTTATACATACATATATATATGCTGCGGCGGCCTTTTTCAATATTTCCAAACAGGGCATTTTACAATGACTTCAAACCGATCCCCTGCGACTCTTTTGACCTGACTTGAGAATGTTTGATGAGATGATACATTAAAAGTATCATAACATCCAGAAAATATATGTGTATATGCATAACCCATGTGTTATGGATAACACGTATGTTACAAATAACTCATGTTTTATGAATGACACGGGAGTTATGTACAACACACGCAAATTAGCATAGAGAAGAAAAGGGAACGACAGAGTCCTCAGAATTACTGTCGCACTAAAAAAAGGCGTGTTCAGACAGAGGTGTCTGCTGAGAGGATTACCTCATGAGTAATGCACAATTCCACCATCCAGGTCGTAAAAGGCGTCACTTCCTGCAAATAATATAAAAAACCTCATAGTTGTCCCCTCTAGAAGCTGGAAATGTCCTGGAAATAACCAGTACTCGAAATAACTCGAACTCACCTGAGAGAGATACACAAAACCCTCGCCCGNTAGGATCCGAGACCAAAACCACCCAGTATCAGGTCTACAAAAACGTGTTCGCGTCTCAGCGAGTGAGGCAAAGTTCTGACCTGCGAAGCAGCTCTTGGTCCTGAGGTAGGAGACGGAGAGGCGCAAGATGGACAGACGGTCCAGCTTGCTCAGGATGTTCTGCTCGAAGGGGAGGAGTGAAGCGATTGTGTCGAGCTCGCCGTTGAGGCGCTCGCGATGCCGCTTCGAAGGGTTGCTTTTCGTCTGGCCTTCCTTTGGAGCAGGCTTCAGACTGCGGAAAAGTAATGAAGATAAATTAATGAAGCAGTCTGGCAATTCTGGTTGGCTTGAGTGGTGAGTTTTTAGAGAGACGTACGTGGGTAAATAAATCGAGCAAAGAGGTACGTTTTAGTTGGCTTGTGTAGTTCGTTTCAGAGACGTACGAGGATAAGTAAATGAAGCTCTCCTGGTACATTTTGGTAAATGAGTGCTGTCTGTTTTGAAGAGAAATATTCGAGGAGGAAGCAGCGCAGAGGAAAAATTGTGATGGTGTCGTAAAAACAAAGGTTTTACATTTTCAGTATCGTGGCACACTTGCTAAGTTCGATGTAATGAGATCTGGGAAAATTCGGCTGCTGCGAGCTGAAATTAGAAAATTACGGAATTTTACGACTGCTACAGTGACAGGAAATCTCTCCGTCGAAGTAGTTATAGCAGCACTCAAGCACCAAAAAGAAAAAAATGTGTTACAAATTTGAAAAAAGATCAAAAAATTTCTGGGAGTCCTGAAGACTTTTCAAGACTAATGATTAAATCGACGAATTTAAATAACGCAGATAATGAGTTTTACGATGCCAGTCTGAACGCTAAGAAAATATATAGAAAGTTAGATTTTATTTGACTATAGAGTCAAAATGTCAAATCTAGAGTCGCAGAGAAACCTGCCCAGCAATGCAATACAACTAAATAAAGGAATAAACAAAGATCGCTCTTCACCAAGATTATAAAGGTAAATCGAGCAGAAAAATAACGTTGGTGAAACTTTATGAAGGTCGAACAAGCTGAAAAAAACTATTACAAATTTCAGAAAAAATTAACAGCATTTAAAAAATATTTCAAAACTTATTTCAATGCATCATGTGCATAGTTATGATATCCGAATTGCGAGAGCTCAAAATTTCTCGCTTTTCAACGAAATTCTCGCTTCGTTCATTAGCAGCATCTCTTCAGTTCTCTACCTGACTTGCGCCATACCGCGACCTTTGAAAGCATTCGCCGGCACCTGAACTGAGCGATGCAGTATAACACACGTGGTCCAGCAAACGTGAAGGTGTTGGTCAGCTTTCTGATCCATGCAGGACGTCAAGGAAGAGGCTCGCGTGAGAACAGAGGAAACGCAATATGCAGGGTGTAATTGACGCCTAATTAGTTCTTTGTCCGTAGAAAGATTTTTAAAAAGTCATCATTTAAGTCCCCAGGAATTACTAACAGGAGTTCATTGCAGGATTTAGATTTGCCAACGGGGAACCAAATTCCCTTCCCCTCGCACACTAAGAACAAATAGTTAGGCCCCTTGGCTTGGACTCAGTTGCTAAAGTTGCATCCTGAGAAGATGTCTTTCATTTTTTTTATGTTGGGCGAAAAAATCGAGCAATTATCAGGGACCGCTTTTGGACAATTGAAATGCTTGCTGCTCCCAAACCAGTTTTAGTTTTTTCCAATCGATCTCATCTAATTAAGGGGGTTTTGCACTAAAAGCTTCCATATCGTGGCTATACAAAACAATGTCTTTTATACGGATACTCCAGAAGCGCTCGAAAGAATGAGTCAATTCCGGCAGACCCAAAATACAATTACACTCAGCGAGACAGCGATATTCCTCGTAAATTAACTCTATAATGGCAAAGTTATTTTTGCGATAACGTTGCATTTTGCTTCGTACGAAAAACGAGCTGCAGCCTTCTGTATTCGTACAACAAGGCTGCGTTGATCTTTTTACGAAAAGCTAGCGCCTTCCTCGTAAAAGTGGGTTTTGAAACTTAAATAGACGATAACGAGTTACAGACACATCCCTATCTCACGGCATACAATCCCTTCCATGATATGCGTACCGTTTATGTCAACAAAAGCTGTGCAACCAATTAGAATAATTAGAATACACGTGCTGTATGAATATGTAAATGTTGAGCGAGCAAAAATGTATAGCAAATTTGTTTGGATTGTGTTAGCTGAGGAGCTAGCGACGAGCGACTATATGAACAGCGACAGCAGCAGCCACAAAACTCTGACACTCGCCAACACAGGCATAAAAGCTTGTAAAAGGCGTAAAAGCTTGTATGTCCCTCGTACGCCATGTACTCACAGTGCTGGAGTGTCACGTGGCTGTAAAGAGGAAAGATCAGGATTCGAAGGGCGCCGAGAAGGAAGCTAATAAATGTAGAACACGTAACCTAGTATCAAATGAAAACGTGAAGTAACAAATGGAAACGCAAAGTAAAAAATGTAAAGAAGTAACAATTTAAAACGTGAACTAGATGAGTTTGTTGGGAAATGTGACAGCGGAAAGTAAGAATGTTAAAAGAGTGGAAAGACTCGACAGAAACGTTAAAAATACCCATCTGCACATGGCAAAGCCCGCTGAATTTCTGCAGCTTGAAGCAGTAAGTGCTGTAATACAGCAGCACTTCAGGTCAAGGATGAGATATGAAGTGTTTTGCCGTTGCTAATGACAGAGCAAATGAGAGTGCTACAGTGCAGCTAGCAGCCTCCTCTTTGCAACTGATCAGGATTTATCGTAAAGTGCAAAGATAAATACGTTAAAAATAGCTTTGAATTCAATGTGGACTACAGTCCACAATTGTCCTGAGAGAGAGGCATGAGGTTACTGCAGCGTGTTCACACGCCACAGCTCCACCCTGCACGTGTGCTTGTGTTCGTGTATACGTGTTTTTACGTGTTACGATCTAGTTATGAATAGTAGGAAATTAGGTTTTCCTATCATTTATAGACACAAGAGTGTGTTTTATCATTTGCTTTACGCTTTACCTTGCTTAACCATTAGTTTTGTTTCAACTTGTTCCAGTACTGAAGTTGAAATTACCGCATTCTGAAACATGTGTTTTTTCGTTAAGCCTTGCTCTTATGCGCTGCTGCTGCTGCGTTTCAGCATTGCACTTCAGCACTAGCATTTCCGTTCTAACGACGTAATTTAAGTATCCAAAAACGTTTACTTGGTAGTAAACGCACACTTTTCTACGTTGCTTCACGAATTTCAGCCCTGAAGATGGAATTCATACTTCCCGTAACGCATGCAAGGTTTTGAAGAGGAATTCTCATACGTCGGTGCTACTTTTTACCACACGTTCGTACTTGAGGTCTCTCTCTCGTACGAACGTACGCGGCGTGCGCACTGTTCGCGTACGACCGGTTGTGGAGCGGCGGGACGGAAGCGAATACAGGCGAGGATGTGTAATTTACAGGAGCGTTACTGATACACTCGAACCCTTATCATCGATGCAGGAACTGGCATGTAATTCCAATGTGACACAGGAAAGAAGTGCTGTACAAGAAGGACGATCACCATAAAATTGTCGGCCAACGGATCGCCAAAAAAGAAATTTCACGACAACAGTTCTGATAATAATCACACTGGAGCGGGCGCCAGCGTAAGATGGCTGTGTTGCTGGCCACTTACGGGGACCTGTCTCAGGGGTAATTGGCTGCCAAATTGAAGAATCGAATACAATTTATTGCTCTCATGATTTCTAAGACGGTTCCAATGAAATATTTGATGATCCCATTCAAGAAGTTACAACGATTGGTACAAGGCGAATTATGATGATTTGTAACACGGCTCCACTCGAACATTTGATGATCACATTGAAGACGTTACAACGACGGACACAACGGGAAACAAAGGTTCAATTGAAGTTTCCAGCTTGGGCGGGTCGCCTGGTTTCACAGCACCAAGACTTTGATGTATTAAAGGATTTTTGGCCTTATCCAGCAGAATGGCCGCTGCTGCCGTCACATGAGCGCCGCAACTGGGCGCACGTGTGGCGCTCCACGCACGCCACGCACACCACGCACACCACGCACGCCACGCACACCACGCATGCTACGCAAGTACGCACGCCACGCACACCACGCACACCACGCACACCACGCACGTCGGAGAGAATTTTAAATGGACCACTCAACTGCGTCACGTAACACACTCGACTGTCGCGTCGCAGTGCACCGTTAATTGCTTCACCGAACGATTGCTACCCTGGCTAACAATTAATACTTTAAGAAGTTATTGATATCCCACCAAGCAATTGTTACCCTCCCAAACAATTATTACTACACCAAGCAATTATTACCCTATCAAACAATCGTCACCCTACCAAACAATTGTCACCTCCAAGCAATTGTTACTTCTTCAAGCAATTGTTACCTACCCAAGCAAGTGTTACCCCACCAAGCAATTGTTACCCCACCAAGCAATTGTTACCCTACCAAACAATTGTCACCCTATCAAACAATTGTTACCCCATCAAACAATTGTTACCCGACAAAGCAATTGTTACCCTACCAAACAATTGTTATCTTACCAAGCAATTGTTACCCTAACAAACAACTGTCACCCCACCAAACAATTGTCACCCCGCCGAGCAAATATTGCCTCTTAGAATAATTAGTATACTATCATACACACATTAGTTAGAACGTCTCACACAGTAAGCAGCAACTAGCGAGCCACTGTTTGAACTTTCACTCTACGTTAGGGAAATAATCAAATTCTCCAAGGAAGCTGTAAACTACGTCACACACGAGGACGACCCCGCACTGCGCAGGCGCGCCGGACAGGCCTGGGGATCCGGGAGTTGACAACCAAGTCTACTTCTCTTGCCAGCTTCAGTCTTCACGGGCTTCAATAAATACGAATTGGCACTCTCAGGTTGAGCATGTTGGAATATTTTGTCGGTGCTCAGTTTTGGCGTTCTTATTTCAGATATTTTCTTATTCGATATTTTCTTATTTCATGTTTTCTTATATAGGATATTCTCTTACTGCATTTCTTCGTACTTCCGGTATTTTATTTCATATTTCCTTATTTCAGATGTTTGGTCGCACGGGCTGTTTTTGCGTTCTTATTTCGAATGTTTTCTTATTTCAGATAATTCCTCATTTCATATTGTCTTATTTCAGATTTTTAGTCGTCGGGGCTCAGTCTTTGCTCTCTTAGTTCAAAAATGTGTGCTTGCCATTACCATTAGTCGTGCAATTTATATTACGTATTTTTTTCGAACCTTTCCGATGGCATTCACTGACGATGCTTTTTTCTGTGAAACCAGACTGGTCTGAGTGATGACATACGTGTCGTGTGCCAACGATTAAAATTCGACGTTTACCCAGCCTCCACAGGCCAAATTCCAGCGTCGCAGGCCTACATGTACAGACAGCCATGTACAGACAGCACATGGTGGTAAAAGAAGACATATTTCCCACTTGAATTTGTATACCCTTTTATTTCAACGTGTGTTTCGCATTGTAAGTGCAGATCTTTCAACTGGGAAGATCTTAATTGGAATATCGTGAAATTCAAACACAAACCGAGGTCCCACGGATTCTGACTGAAACACCTGCTAAAAAAATTTTATCTTCAAGAAAAAAACAGTACCGATTGGGTGAATTTGTTTGCTTGTGATAGGGACGAGCTCCTTAATTGAACTTCCTTAATTCGTTCCGATTAGGAGCGTTACCTTTAAATTATTGTACAGCTTACATAATATCTATTATATCAATAGTACAGGCTTAATTCCTGTCATTAAGGAGGGTCCATTCCAACATTGACACATGCATCGTCAACGTCACGAACTTTGCACCTTCACTATTCAGAAAAACTGCGTCTGAAAATACGACAAAATTTTCCTAATAGAATTTCTCAGCCGCCTTCACTCTCTTGAGCCGGCCCCTGAAAATCTGATCCATTTATCTAAACATAAGATTTTTGGTTTCAGTAAACAATATTAATAACTGGTTTTGACCAAGGCCAAATGATTCTTTAACGTTGGAAAGTTGAACTTAATCTATGTCAAAGTGCTTCTGCGAACAAGTACATCATGCTTAGCTTGATGGAATTTACACACACACGTCAATTTGCAAGCTCTGATTTTAGGCTACAGCTAATTCAAATTGACACGTGTACGTGCTAACGCACATACATAGCCCGACCATACACAACAGCAATGAAAGCGCATGTACAATCAGCGCACAGTAGAACTCTATGTGGCGCTTCAGTAGACCAGACTAGCGCTCGCACAAAGGCCTGCATAGCCCCTTCCTCCCCAGCTCATCCTCTTTCACAGATTACTCTGCACGATGGCGCAAATTCCCACACCCAAGCCCCGACCGTCAGTCTGGCCGAACCAGTCCCACCTATGCCTCCCAGGTTCTGCACAGCCAGTCATGATGCACAGTAGTGCAGCAACACGAGATACACAGCAGTGCAGTCACTCATGATGCACTGCAATGGAATCCTTCATGACGCTCAGCAGTGGAGCTCCACGTGATGCACAGGAAAGATACTTTATTCGAACAAAGTTGACTGCAGTACTCCAGAATGTTTTTCCTCCGCCTTATAAATAATCTCCAAGTCCTTAATTGCTACGAAGAACGTGGACTTTTACCTTTCTTTCTACATAGGAAGCACTCCGTGACTCTGTGAAAACACTCCGGTAGCACCCGGGGATAGAACCTACGACCCCATCACCAGAAAGCGTTATCAGGGCGCGCGTTATCCACTGCGCCACGGCGGAGCCCGACAGCAGTCAGCCAGGACGGGTGTCACATTTTTCATACGCGCGCATAATGCCACAGTAGAGCGGCCCACCGGAAGCAGGTTCTGCTGCCGCGACTCCGGCGCAGGCTGGGCTCAGCGCGGAGCAAGTCATGGCCTGCCCCGGGACTCTGGGACTCTGGAGGAGGCGGGACTCAGGTGGAGGCTGGGACACTGGTGGAGGCTGGGACTCTGGTGGAGGCTAGGATTTAGA